>QKWP01001695.1:19597-30203 GCA_003550325.1 Gigaspora rosea | reverse complement strand
TATTATTTATACCGATTTGTCATACAAATCTAGCCTTTTTTATACGGCACAATATTGGCACGATGTCATACTACATATGGGCGAAATTTTAAGTTAATCCAAACCGAGTACGATCTTCAGTGAATTTTTTAGTAAAAGCAAAAAAATCCGGAAAAATCTGAAAATCGATTTTCGGTCAAATCCAAAAATGGAAGTTCATCGAACTTCCTGCATAACTTCCGCATGATCTAATGAAATCGTGTGAAATTTTAGTATATTGCGCCTTAAGAACTGCTTAAACCGTAATATAAATTTTGCACAATGTTTACTTACCCGAACCCGACTTATAAATTTTTAAAAAGTGTCCATAATAATATGGTAGGCCACTGTATATTTGTTTAATATAAACTCTACTCTAAAACTAACCTCTAACCTTAACCACTAACCTTAAAAAATGTGCACAACCCATTTTTATTTTTCGGTGACTTGCCATTTTTTTTATACATATTTCATTTTAATCTGATTTCACTTTAATCTGCCACAAAACGACCCATTAAAATGAAATATATGTTGACAAAACGGCAAATTAAAATGAAATATATGTAGTATAAAAAAATTGACAAAATGATCAATTAAAATGAAATATATGTATTATAAAAAAATTGACAAAACGACCGATTAAAATGAAATATATTTAGTATAAAAAAATTAACAAAATGACCGATTAAAATGAAACGACATATTAATATGTAGTATAAAAAAATTGACAGTTATCAAAAATAAATTTTTTGGAGTATATTTTTAAGGTTAGGAATTATAGGTTTAGAGTAGAATTTCAGAATTTATATATTCTACATTTCATTTTAATCTGACTTAATTATGATCCGTGACCTTAAATGGGTAAAGTGTCCGGAATAAATGTACTACGTACTTATGTACATACTTATATAAAAAAATATAATATTATGTTATATGCATGTATTTTTAATAAAACAAACACATGCATTATTGCCTGTTTAATACAGACAAACTAAGTTTAAGACTCGTACTGGTTAACTTACCCAATTAAAAGCTTTGATTTTAACAGGCCAATTGCCAATTAAGAAGTTGACTAGCACAGATCAGACGACCTGTGTAAGAGCTTTACTATTTAAATAGTAAATTGTTTCTACCGCTACCTATTGTCACCGAATTTACAACTCAAAGCCTGTTATTCCTGATTTGGTAATATTTATTGTAAATTTTATTAAAATTACATTAAAATCAGATAGAATTGGCCTCTATAACAGTAATATTAGCCTTATCCATTGTGTGTTAACACACACGTGTGTAAGGGGTAGCAATTATTTTTGTAAGCCTTCTCGTTATCACCTTAATGTGGTAGGCTTATGCAATCTACCTTTTGAATGTGTTAACATATATACCTAATCTCACACTTATATATGTTAACACCTATATATGTTAACACCTATGTGTTAACACCTAAGGGCAGTGTCATTAATCATCTGATTATTTTTTATTAGAGGCCTACCCCCCTCCCTTTTCCTCAATATATAAATAGTCAGGTTCTTATATATAATTTCAACTTTTTTTACCCCCCTCCCCCCCTAAAAAATCACCTGATTTTTGTTACTCCCCTAAATGTGTTGACATTCCAATGTACAGTCAACCCTTCATAAATGCAACCTCCATAAATGCAATACCTCTCTAAATGAACGTCTTTTTCTATTCCGTAAAATGTTATTAGTGCTAAATGCACGTTCTATATTCTGTAAATGCACGTTCTCTTGAATAACATTTTATATCACACTAACCTCCCTAAATGCACGTGGCCAATTAAATTTTAGTATTTAAGATAGGTTATACAGTTTTAGTAGAAGTTACACAAACTTGATGATCTAATTTTTAAAAGCTGCAATTTAATTGGCTCTCTCTAAATGCAAACCTCCCTAAATGCACGTTGTAGGTTTGTCCCTACGAGTTGTATTTATGGAGGGTTGACTGTATTATAATTCTCCAAATGTATATAAGGCGTGTGTTTTTTTCTCTGAATAAAGCAAAAGATCCTTTCGATTTTATCCTATAAATAATAAAGGAAGTAAGCCATTGTAATGCTAGAGAGACCTTATTCGCACACAAAATTTAATCGAATACTTATCTCTTTTTACCATTACACTGTCAAATCGTGATCACGTGATTCATTATTGTCATCCCCAAACTAACGAACTCCGAATTTCATCCTTACCTTTAAAAAATCAATTTATTCTATTCGGTTAAACGCATAAACTCTTCCATCTTAGTAGTTACACTATAAAAGTTTTATTAAATTGCGTTTTTGCCTGTTTTAAGTTCTGACCCGTTTGACCCGGGTCAGAGCAATTTTCGATTCATGACCTGCTGGGTCAGGTGTCCTGTACAGGTCAAAGCTCTAGCTACTATGAGGGGGTACATAACGTTATTTATAGATGCCCTAATTTGTTAGTGTATATTTCTCTGCTATATAGTTTACATATAATACTTTGGTAGAGTTTCCATATAGTATTATATAATTTTTACGTTCACACATTTCTTTTATGTGTTTGTTATAGATTAGTTTTTTTCTTTGTCTTTCTCATCTTTCTTTTTTTCTTTTTGTCTGTATTTGGTATTTCACTTAGATTTTGTAGTTTTCCCCTTTTTTTCTTTTCCCTTTTAAATTTCTTGCTTGTACCTTTTTTTTGTTTGTTTTTGGATTGAAATCACTCCACCATTGAAGCTAGGTGAGGAGGATTTAAAAAAATCAGCAATCTTGACAAGGCTAACAGCAGCCAATTAGTAATCACGGGGAGCATGTGCAGAGAGTTGCATGCCCCTGTATGAGAAAATTGTTGTTGTGGCAGATTGTATTTAGCAGACTTTATGTAGCACGCGTAAGTTTTTATTAGAGAAAAGAGAGATTTCGGTAGTAGCTATAAACTGAAATTTTGTGTACAAGCCTTTAAGTGTCCCGCACTATATCAATTATATTATATACTTATAAGAACATTATTATTATTTTACTGTTCTCAAAATGTTTTTTAATAGTGAACAGTAAAAAATTTATACTGTTCTCAAATTTATAATAATGTTCTTATAAGAACTTTGAGAACACTAATTTCCAATACTGGTTATAACTGGATTTTGGCTAATTTTGAACTATTTTGCTGAAAATAACAAAAATATATTTACTTAAATAATTTCTGATTTAATAATCAGAATTAAATGAACTTTTTTTGTTAGATGCGACTCACTGAGAGCTTTATATAAAAAAAGAGTTCATTCAAATTGGACCACTGGATGCCAAGATAATTGGCAAAAACTGTTTTTTTTGCTTCTCAAATTTTAGAGGTTTTTGCTAAAAAAATAAAATATAACTTCTGTACTAGATTTCCAGAGTTCTCTAAAAATCAACAATCTAAATCTTTAGTAAAATATATTTTTTTTTAGTATTTGCTAATATATTCACTATTTTTTTATTTATATTATTTTTTTTTTATTGCAGAGCAATTGTTCTTGATCTTGCACTTGTGCTTGTATTTGTTTATATACTTCAATCAAAATTTATAAAAAATAGAAAGATCTAAAAATCAATTATCTAAACATTTAGTGGAATCTAATTTTTTCTTAGTATTTGCCAATGTATTAACTAATTTTTTTATTAATATTATGTTTTTTTTTATTTATTGTGAAGCAATTGTTCTTGTTTTTGTACTTGCACTTGCATTTGTTCATATATTTGCACTTGTACTTGTTCTTGAACTTGAGACCATTATACAAAGCACTTTCAAATTTATAAAACATTTGATTAGCTTTTTTTAGCAATTTTTTGCTTAAAATAGTTTGTATTTATTCACTATAAGTTTAGTAATCAATTAGTCGATTAATTAATTAGTTGGTACAATTTAGGGCCATGTAAAATCTTAAAAATAAAATTTTTTAAATTTTTGTACTTGATTTTAAGATTTCAAATTTTTGTATTTTACTCAAATTTTTCCAAATTTTAACCAATTTTTGGGGCTACACATGATCTAACCAATAAAAATAGACTTTATATATGTGATCTGATCATAAAAAAATATTTGATGATCTTCCATAACTCTACCCACTGATCACTTGTACTAACAAATATGCTAATACTTCAGAAGTAAAGTCTCAAAAAAATAGTAGAAAAACTAACGAAAACATGCAACCTGGTAGCTGTTATTTAGAGATACAGTTAACTGAGTATCTACTAACAGCCTTAGAGTTTGTCACTTACCAAAAAACTGGTACTTGTCGTTTAGAGATAAATTCATAGACTACCTGCTGACAAACTTAGAGTTTATTACTCACCACAACCAGGAAAGTACTTGGTGGCTCTCTGATGGATTTTGGACTATATGGAAAGAACCAATGTCCTTACTATGGCTATATGTGAACTCTCTTTGGTGTCATCAGTTTGTGAAGAATTTTCAAAAAGTGGGCATTTTGTTGTACCTTCTCCAAAAGATCTGTAGCGTTTACTGCTTCCAAAAAGAAAAGGCATATACTGTATTGGATACAATCGTCATAAGTGGCTTGGAAACAAGTAACGTGAAAAGATGTACGAGACTTATGGAGAAACCACTAGAAGAAGATTCTAGAAGTTCTGTTTTTAAGCAGTCTGGTCTATATGACTGCTTTTTGTTTAACATACTGGGACCTGGGCTGGTTATGCCGGGACAAGTTTATCAATGTTAACAATTTTTATTTTAAAAATCTGAAAAGTTACTTTACTCAGCTTAGTGTATTGACTCGATTATGTTATGCTCGATCATTGATCAATTTAGTTCAATAATCGAGCACCAATTAAGGGGTATGAGCAACAATAGGTCAATCAATAATTGATAGTACTAATCGATCAAATGAATATATATTTGATCGACTAAAAGTTTTTTGATTATATATATCAGGAAGATAACAATTTATGCGCAATAGTTACCTTTCAAAATGTAATCATATTTTAGTCTATATTAATTATAACGTAATCAAATTAAATAAAAGCCAATTTATTTTTCTATACCAGAAAGCATTTCAAGTTATTTATTCAATATTTATGATTAAAATATATCACGTAACAATATGAAAGCGTCATAAAATCTGTTTATACCAAATGCAGGTTACATCCTTTTTTTTTTATTTTGTTTATTGGCTTGTGACAGCCACTTGCCATTTGTTGATTGAACGAATTAGATAACCCGATAATTGAACTCTCTATGAATTCGACCTGTCATTGATCACTCTTTGTTAAAGGAGAAAGTTAGTGCTTTTATACTTTCTCAATATTACTGTATTATTGAGTAGATTATGAAACATATCCACTATATCGAATACGTTGACTTTATTGACTATCAAAATTTAGTTGATTTTTTAAAAACAAATTTTTCGTCTTCAACAAGAAATGAAAAATAGTTAAGAATGGATAAATGCCTTTGTTTGAACGAATATGGATCCTGTCAAAGAATAGGAATTGAAGTTTTATATAGGTTTTTAAAAACTAATTTTTCGTCTTCGACAAGATACGAAAAATAATTAGAAATGAATGAAGACTCTGTTTGAACGAAAACGAATCTTGCCAAAGAATAGGAATTGAAATTTAATTCAATTTTTTAAAGGCTTCGTTTGAACGAAAATGGATCTTGACAAAGAATAGGAATTGAAATTTAATTCAATTTTTTAAAAGCAAATTTTCGTCGAAAGATAATTAGAAATGAATAAAGGCTTTGTTTGAGTGCCAAAGAATAGGAATTGAAATTTTACGACTTATGATATTTAGTCTTATTGCAGTGTTGTAATATATATTAGTTACCTGATCTTAATAAATGACGTATCTGATTCTTATTCCCCGAAATCAATAACTTATCAAATTCGACCAAATTATCACAGCAAATTTTTTTAGGGTGTCTCAGAATTTATGAAAACAGCTGTAAGAGCAGCTATTAACTTAATATCCTTTCACTTATACTTAGATCCAAAACCTCCAGAGCTATAGATGCTCTTGGTACAATCGGTATTAGTTACGAAGAATTCTGAAATAAATAGAAATGTGAAAAAAGAAGCCAAACTTAAGAAAGTATTGGAAAAGCCTCTATTCTATTAATGCTGCCACTAAGAAAAAATACTTCTTAAACCAAGTGTCCAATCTTTGTAGGGTCAATTTTATTATATTCAAAGATATTAACATGTCCGTCAATAATAAAGGTTAATTAATCTTGTGTTATAAAAAATTTCACACATGTAATTTTACTTCGTTACATTAAATGTGACTATGATCGAATTTAGGTTCTTTAAAGTATTATAAGATAACTATTAAATTACTGCGAAGTACTCTGATTGGTACTGTGAATCTTTATCCGTACTTTGAATATTAAGAACTTTATAGTACTTTTATGGTACTTCAAAGTAACCATAAGATATGCTACAAATCTGGATACGGCAATACATAAATGCTATAGAGAACTGATCCTCTATATTGAATAACCGATAATTTTTGGGGTAGTATAAAAAGTCCAGTAATATATAATTTTGATTTACATAGTATACCGTGCACTCTAATGTTGAATGGCACAATTTGAATACCACTCAAACTGCCATTCGAACTGCTATTCAATATTTTCATAGATATGAATGTCTGTCAAGTTATGTGATAATGTTAAGTAACAGTTCCATAGCAGTTTAAGTGGCATTTAAATTTGCTGTTCAACATGTTAAAGTTACTAGAAACTATCTAGTAATTTAAAAGTACTATAATTTAAGTTACCTGAATAACAATTATAAACTAGTTGATATATTTAACGTGGGTTATCCGGGTAGCTAGATATAACCTCTAAGAGAGATGTAATTATATAAAATCGCATTATTTGATTTGATAAATATAATATAATCGATTAATGATTGGCCTAATGATTGATCGATTATATATACTCAAGGTTATAAATTATATTCTTGATCAATCATACTCGATCAAGTATATATAATTGATGTTTGATCGATTAAAAAAAATTTTTTTGATCAATTATCGATCAACAGTTTTTTTGTCAAGTCAATACCCTAACTCAGCTAACAGTTAGGCCTCGGATAAAGATTAATTAGTAGCGAAAGGTCATCATGAAGTCTGAATTTCTTTTTCTCTATTTAGTTAGATATTAATATATTATTTCCTTCTGCATGTAATAATATACATTTAATAAATGAAAAAGAGCAAGGTCTCGGTTAAAAAACAAAAAAAAAATGTTTGATCTTTTGATAGCTTGTTCTTTGAATATACTCTTAGATTACTAAATATACTAAAGTTCACATATACTTTTTATTAACAACTCTAATATGAATTCTAAACTAAAAGTGCTCTCAAGTATCTCTCTCTATGTGATTTGCTATTTATAGAGATCATGCACAAATACTATGATTAATTGAACTAATTCTTATAGTAATTTTGTCTAAGTTTATATTGCAAAATGTGGATATTAAACTTTAATCAATTAATGCAACTCTATGATAAAAAAAGATGTTCTCTAACTATTTTTTTTTTTATTACAACAATAAACTCACTTGACTGAATAATTTATTTTCTACTAATTAAAAATTGTGCTCTTTGATCTATTAATTTAGGTGCTTGAGAGCATCCTAACTTCTCTTTCGATTTTAAGCAATATTGCTTTGCTTTATATTTGGTTATCTATTTTTTTTTGTGCAGTTGAGAGAAGTTTTTCTGTTCACAATAATCTTTTATGATAGACAGGGTTTAAATATGTTGAACTTCAATTTAATGCAAATAATAAATATTAATAAAAAAGAATTTTAAAAAGAATTTTTAAATATTAAAAAATTGGCAATTACTATTTGTACACTAGTGTATAAACACGGGTACATGATATCTTAAAATTTTGCTTATAAACATAAACCACTCTCGGGCTCTAACAAAAAATATTCCTTGCAAAATTTTATTATAATCTATAACCCTTCCTCGCCCTAACCCTAACCTTAAATTGGGTTTAGTTTTGGTCTATAATTTATATATTATGCAGATTTGCGTGTACTGTACATACACGTATAAATAGTTTTTTCCTCAATTTGATATAATTTGATATCCAAATTTTTCCATGGCCCTGGTACAATCGATTATGTAATCCTGAAAAAAATTAATGCCATAACTTTCACAGCTAAGCTCAATGAATTTCGAAGCCATTATTACCTTGTAATAGTCAAAAGAAAGCTTAAGACCTAAGCTTTTCTTTTGACTACTAAATAATGTTAATAGCTTCGAAATTCACCGAACTATGAGCTGTGAAAGTTAAGGCATTAATTTTTTTCAGAATGTTAATCTCTACCCAGATAATCTAGATACATAGATAACAGATAATGACTTTTTTCAGATAATTATCTTTCCGAACACTACTACAGATAAAATCAGTATATGCAGAATAAACTAACTTTTTTCAGATAATTATCTTTCCGAACACTACTACAGATAAAATCAGGATATGCAGAATAAACTAACGATCAGTTTCATAAATGAGTACTCGTTCAGAAACTATAAAAATTTCTACACCGGAAGGTGATCAACCTTCTTTCTTTTTGGCCTTTTTGTCGAGGCCACCACAAGGTTCCGGACCTGGTTTGATTTTCATTACAGAAAATTTGAACATCAACCAAGAAATCGAAAAAGAGGCTATCGCATTGAGTGAAGAAGGTTATGTTGTATTAGTACCGGACTTATCTTTATTTTCATCAGATAATAAATACATGATTATATGCATTGAAAGAGCAATTCATCGTCTTACATCAGTTCCTGAAAGAATTGGCAAGATGGGAATCGTTGGTCGTGGAAAAGGTGGGGATATCGCGATACAATTAATGTCGAAAGCATCGCATGATCAACAGAGCCCCTGTTTAATTGATTGTGGCGTAGCTTATTACCCAACAACGTTTGAAGATCACGTTTCTGATTTAATGAAACTTCGAGTTCCTTTAGTTATTCATATACCAGTTGATGAAAAATCCAATGTTGCCACCTTTATCGATCAAATTAAGCAATCGTCTAGTAATGGTCTTGTAGACATTTTTAAATATGAAAAGATGTCATACGGATTTGCTGCACCAGAAAATCAAAATTCAGCAGAGATCAAAGGCAATACTCGCATGGCTTTCACAAGGTCTTTAAATGTTTTAAGAAAAGTATTGGGACCGTATTTTGATTTGTCAGCAATTTGGGATAAACATGTCGAATATGAGTTTGAAACGAAAAATACACAAATGACATTGTCGACAATGGTAAGTTAATTGAAGATCACTCTTTCCAAATTATTTATCGAATTAAATTCTAATCTTGATCATTTCGACAAAGACTAATGAAGCATATGTTAACAATGTCCCAACAATGGCTTGTGCTGTTGGACATAAACAAATTGCTCAGTTTTGTAAATATCTATATTTTATTTTAATTGAATTTTTGATAATCTTTATACTATATTAATCATGATTCCAATAGATGAGCATCACTTCATTCATTGTAATCCACCAGATACCCGTATGATTCCAATCTCACGAACAATTGGTTTAGATCGTTTAGTCGATGAAATGGTATTCTGCTTTACACACACCCAAGAAGTAGATTGGATACTTCCAGGAGTTGCACCAACTAACAAATATGTTGAAATACCATTAGTGGTGATTGTTAATTTTCGTGGCGACAAGTTACATAGCGAGCATATTTATTGGGACCAAGCATCAGTATTAGCACAAATTGGATTGTTAAATAAAGAAGGTTTGCCTATAACAGGAGTAGAGCAAGCTAAAAAGGTAGTAGATGTGAATTTGCCCGGGTATAGGTTCCATAAAGATGTTATATTTGAATAACAAGTTACGAAAATAAATTACAGTATATAGTATTGAATTGCATTTTAGTAAAAAAAAAAAAAAAATATATATATATATACCATTTGTTATTTTTTTACTAAAATGGCTATAAATTTAACTTGGTTTGACTTAAGATTAGTACTAATATCCCCATGATTTTGAAATAATGGTCAGATTATACTAGTACAACTTGTACAAAATGTGTAGTTCTTTAAATTATACGTAGTATTTTTTATAGGTCTTTAAATTATACGTATATACAGTATACAGTATATAGTTATATTTTTATATATTTTTTTATATATTATTTTTAGAAAAGCTTTGCAAAACATATACATAAAGTATTTTTTATAGGATTTATTATTTATTGTCCGGAGCGCAGCGAAGGACTTTATATGTTTACGTAAGGTTACATTTTTGATGTATCAATAATAGTTGTCCGGAGCGTAGGGTTGGGGGCACAGGGGCATGTGCATGCCTATACATGCTGGCAAAACCCGGACAAATTCCAAATAATAAAAAAACAATTGCTATTTATAAAAGATTAAATCAAATAAATAATCTTAATATTTTGTAAATATATTATTTATAACTATAAGAATATATATGATTTGTTTAAATAAAGATTATTAATAAAGTTTTTGAGATATTAGTAATACTAGAATTTGGGATTTGGGATTTGGGATGACGGACAAATCCCAAACTATAGTAAGTCGGGATTTTGCCAACATGTATA
>QKWP01001695.1:5068-17540 GCA_003550325.1 Gigaspora rosea | reverse complement strand
ACGGGAACATATAAAATTTGAAAAAATCTAAAGAAAAATTTTAATAGTAAAAATGCCAATACAAGAACTTTAAACATTTATTATATTAAAGTTTTCTAATGATTTTAAAAAAATTTTATAACAAAGTTACTAAAACAAAACTTAAAGAATATTTTTTACTTAAAAAAGATATGGCTAAAATCAATATTTAAAATTTTATTAAAAATTTTAAAATACGCAGGCAAATTTGCCTGTGTTACAATCTAAGGGATAAAACCTTTTTAAAATGCTTGTCACTATTTGTATTGTTAACGATCACCCGAATGTCTAAAGCTATTTGCATTTCATTAATGATCACACGAATGTCTGAAGCTATTTGCATTTTGTTCACGATTACCCAAATGTCTGAAGCTCTTTACTAAAGATCTTTATAATTTATTCTGCTCTATATATTAGAAATATGGACAATTATTTATCAAATACAAATTTAGAAGAAAATCTAATAGATATCTAGTGGATTAACTATTAAATTTGTATCCAATGAATAATATTTCAATACTATATAAATTCGAATATAAAATTATAAAAAATAACACATACATACCTTATAGAAATACATCCAAATATTACACAGACAAATCCAAGGGACCAGAACAATTGAAACCCGTTTGGCAAGCACCGAGTGGAAAGGTAGCTGAACTTTCAATTGTACCGGGAAAAAGAATTTTAAAGGTGACTGACCAGAAAATCTGGATGGACAAGTGCCCCTATGGCAAAGAGGGCCTACCAACCTGGCCGCCAAAGTCGCACCAGAGGAAAAGGTCATGTGTTATAGAAGTATGAACCAAGAAAAGGGTGACCTTAAGTACCTAAAGCCTGGCAGACTGATCCCTCCAGGCAACTAGATTGGTAGTCTGGAATGACTAGAGAAAAGGATCCAAAAAGTGACTGACCAGGTACTGGGGTCTAGTGAACTTCGCAAAGGCAGACGGAACTAATCGGCCAATAAGAAGCGGAAACATGGAGGCGTGTACATGTCAAGACCCAATAGAGCTCTGGGCATACCCATATGGGAGTCTTCAGACATTAAAAGGATTTGGAACTACCAATACAGATATATGCTGGTATAAGTGCATGCAGTGGTGATCAGGTTCTCCCTAGTCTCATAATGCAGTCAGGGATATTACCAAAAATGGGCAACACCAATCTTGCCTTTTATGGTAATAAAATGTAGACCGCATGTTTCTAGAGATTTTCGAAGAACAATCATATGATTGGCCAATTAATCATCGGTAAATCAAATCAACCAAAAAAAACTGAATTTAGTCTTTAAACCAAGTGACAAGAAACAACACCGCAACATAAAGGGCCTGCGATCTTGCTTAAGTATGTTGGATTCGAACGTAATCGTGTTGAGCAAAAAGACACGAAGTCTTACCTGCCATGAACAATGAATTACAAGGCAAAACAGTGGTGCTGCTTTACGAGAGTAGAGTCGAAGAAACATGGTGAATAGGAACTATTTGGTGACGTTCGTGGAAATAGAGGTTATGATGAGCTTGAGGACAGTTCAAGAGAAGCGGAAAAGGCATCAGTCATGTCTATGTTATGTGTAAATGGCATTTGGCTCGTTCGTGTCCGTCTATAAAAGATAGATTGTGATCGACATTTGAATAAAGTGAATGAACGTTCTGCATATATATTAATATTGGTGAAAAAAAGAGTAAAAATAGTTACTGTGAATTTCAGGGTCTTCAAACATTTAGATTGCATATTACAGATACAAAGTGTGTGCATTTCAAATTTTTATTCTCTGACATAGACTCTTTTGTACTATACCGAGTATTTGTATATTGCCATATATGTTAGTCTATTCCGTATTCGAATAACGAGGCATAGAACAAAATGTATTTTAAAATTTAAATTGAATTGCTTTTGTAAATCAAATTTTATTAAATTCTTCCCTTTAAATACCATTTACATACTATTTATTAATTGAATAATAACTATTTTTTCGCCTAACCCTAAATACTAACCCTAACATGAGATAAAGAAAAAAAAATAAAAAATATTGCAGAATTGACTTTTGAATCCTAACAATTTTTAATTTCGAATGGGGACCGACCCAGAACCCTGACTAGCATGTTCTTCATTTTCTGCGTTCTCTAAACTTTCAATATAATTACAATTGTTAAATTCAGTGCTTGAATTACTTAAAGATCTTACCTCTTCCAATATAATCAACAATTCACTACGTTTTTTCGACTTTATTCCGCGATAATTTTTTTGAACATTCTCATCTGCATGTTCCAAAAGCCCTTCTATTTTGCAAATTATTTCTGCATTCGTCATAGATACCTCACTTGTTTGTATCATAGCTTCTTGTTTAGTAATCGGAATTGGCCTAAATAAAGGTGCTGAGTTATTGTTAATAAATACGTTAGTTATATACTCGCGTCGAGCCTGCTTAGCTAAATTAGTAAAATCTGTTAATTGTAGACTTAGCTCATATTCTTCTCCCAAGCTTTTATAGACAGTTCTCAAACCCATTGCCGGATTAACGAAATTATCCTTTCTTAGACGGGCTCGAAATCTTTGACATTCCGTAACCGCTTCTGGTCGATTCCTTGGGCTGGTCGTTTGAAGATCATTGTAACCAATTATGTTGAAAAAATTATTTCGCAGCTAAATTTTAATGTACGAATTAATTGATTAAACCTAAATTAAATGTATTATATTATAAGGAGATGGAGATATTGTGGACGGGGGTATTGTGATCAAGTGAAAAATATCTTGCGATCCAATGATTAGAATTAGATGATTTTTGCTCCATTTGATTCGTCCCAAATGACGAATCAAATGGAACAAAAATCATCTAATTCTAATCTCTGAATCGCAAAATATTTTTCACTTGACCACAATACCACCATTTCCCTTGTAAGTTATTTACCTGAAGAAACTTCTTACAATTTCGAGCAGCAATTCTCCAATGCCACATTTGCGGGACGGGTGGTATCATCGTCTTTAGAGCTTTATTTATTTCTTCCAGAATTGCATCTAATCCTTGATGCTGGTTAAAGAGACCTGACCGAGAAACCACACAATTCTTCTCTACAATCTCTCGCACCACTGGGTCAAGCCGCAAAAGTTGTATTTCATCAGCGATTTCTATTTGACGATATATCGGATGCCTTCGTGCGGACCATATTGGAGAAAAAGCCCTTTTTGCAGCCCTCTTCAATAATGGATTATTTTCTCTGATAGCTGTTCTATAATTTATGACCGCTTGCAGATAAATAAATATCTAAAAAAAAAATTTAGTTAAATATTTATCACGAAAACAAAATGGCTGAGCTTTTGTCAAAAATCATGAAGATAGCAACATTGATTGTGCGATATCGATTAATTGATCAAAAAGTTTTTTAAAATTGATTAAAAGCGATTATAGTCGATTAATTGATAAATCGATTGATTAATCAAATCGAAAGTCGATTAATCGATTGCAATTATTAATCTATTGCAACGATTAATCGATCAACTGAAATACTACTTATAATAAATCCAATAAATATTAAAAAAAAAAAAAAAAAAAAAAAAAAAAAAAAAATTATACCTGCTCGAATTTGACATGATAAAATGAATTCTCTTGTTCTTTTACCCAAGACAAATATCCTTCTACCGATGGAATAGGATGGCTTTTAACATATGGCCACATTAATTCCATGGCCATGGCCTGGCGATAAATGTTGCAGACCGAATCCCATGATTTATGATGATCGTGGCACTTTTTAAAGTAGTTAAGCTGATTTTCGGTCTTATATCCCTGGGATATTGCGAACTGTTTAAGATCGATATTCCTATAGTATTTGAATGGTTAAAAATTAATGCAAATAAAAAAATAAAGCATTAAAAAAAACGTCGGCCTACCAATTTAATTCTACGTATGCACGAAGCATATTCATTTCCTCGTGCAATTGTCCAGGTACAAGAACCAACCATGGATATTTTTCTTTTATCTTAGCCATGCGATGATACGGAATGCCGTCACACGTTACAACTGTCCATTTACGCGTTCCATCCTTAATTCCTGTAATATTCTCAATATGAAGAAGGACTTTTTCAACATTAATAGTTGTATTAGGATTAACATCAAGGGGATCGGGGACAAATATTTCTGGAACATTAACTTCTTCATCGGCAAGCATCTTTTGGGTGACGCTAATTCTTGGTGCATTGGATCGTCGAGATTCTTTTTCAACATTATACGGCTTAAACATAATCGGCTTGTCTATCTTATCTTTAACCCTATCGTCATTTTTTGGCATTTCTGCCAATGTAGAGAGACGAAACTTACACTTTGGGCAAACCTGTTTTCGGTTATCAATATTTTTTTCTTTGCAACTAGGGCATTGCTTACTATAACGACTACTTGAACTTATGTTAGATGCAAGTGAATCAATTGTGTTAGTCGCGATTAATTTTTCTTCACACAATAGATCAAGTAATTCGGAAAGATAGATATGTAATTCTTGGTCCATGACTTCTTGCATTTCAGGAGTAATATCAAAAATGCTTTCATATTGCGACCTATCTAGTAAATTAAAAGCCCAAGGAGTATTAGTATGCTGGATATTATTAAGAGAGTCCAAATTAAAAGCGACAAAACTGGTGACGATATGAAATATAACCGTATTAAGCCCTCGATCTAAATAATTTTTTTGCCCCCTTTGTTCATTATCAAAGGCTAGAAATAGAAGACCCTTCGGCAAACCTTCTTCTTCCTCACACAATTCGTCTTGCCAATTCTGAAAACTAGAATAACTCCCCGAGCTTGTAATATGATTATCAACGTTAATGATAGTTTTTGACCGTGCAATGGAATATTTAATGGCTGATGCCGTGAGACCCATTTCCGACACGTATTTTCCATGCCTGGACCCATATACCAGATCAACAGCCATAGCCCTTTTGTAAAGTTTTTCAGTATTTTCGGAACCTGTATCAAGATTATTATTTGTTAGTGCTTCAATAAATTTTACAACGACCTGGTTACGCTTATTTAGCCATCTTTGGGGAGTATAATTTAATAGATTTTCTAAAGAAAATCTATTATTATCTTTAATAAGAGCCTCGACATCATCATATAACGATTCTCGTTCGATTAGTGCAATATCAACGACGGCCTGGATACGCTTATGCTGACTGTCATAACGAGAATTCCACTGTTCAGTTAGTTGCTTGTTTGCTTCATACTCTCCTCGATATAATTCTTCTACCGTCTCTAGCACTTTATGACATTCTTCGAGTTGCACGTTTAACCTAGATATTACCGCGTTTTTATTTTCTACTTGTCGTTGTAATTCTGTAATTATATATCTGTTTTGTTCTGCAACTCTTTCAAACTCTAATAAATGGCGCGATGCGTCGTCAACAATTGTTTCGTCAGTGTTAGAAACATTAAGTCGAGGTTTCTTATTAAAACTACCTAAAAGATTTTGGTAAAAATAGTCAGTACGTATAACATGATTATAGTGATTTACACAAATAGAAAATTCAGAAAAATCTCGATCTCTGAGCTCCGGTATAAATTCTCGAAGTTCTTCTAGCCTGTTAGCTGCTGCCGGTGCATTAGCGTTTCTCCACAATTTTTTTTCCGGCATTCCACAAACAATTAAACCATGATCCTTATAACTACTAACTAGATCAAGAAATATGCAAGGAAGTTCTTCGGCTTTCGATTTTTGCTTGGCTGATGAGGACTGCGACATTGTTCACGTTAGCTAGTATTTCTGAAAAAAAAAAATTTTAACCATATTTTCAAGTATATATTGCGAATTTTTCATATTTCATTTACCTTTTTTAAAAAAACGGATTTAGAGGAGATCAATACTGATCATTAATCTAAAGGCTTCTTACTTTAAATTTATATATCGTTTAGTGCAAATAGGGATACTGCATAAATGCAAAAATTTTGGCTCTAAAAAAGACCGTCACGAGCCAATCAAAATTTGCGAACCATTGGTAGATCATTCCAGAAACGTTCTAGAACGGATATCCATTTTTGGTAATATCCCCGACTGTAATGGCCTAAAACAAACGAATGATCAAATTGATAAAAAGAATAGAGATCAACAATCGCAACCGAATAAAGAAGCACTTGAAAAGTTTCTTACAGGAAACGTTTTTCATAATTGCACTTTTAATTTTGGGTCTCTATAAATATAATAATTATTAATATTAGCATTCTAAAATCAATAAATATATGTAATAAATAATATACTTAGCTTTTTTAATGCGTAAATAAAAAAAAATTTGAGTATTGCTTTAATATTTGTGCGAACATGAAATATCTGCTTGTATAACGTTAGCAGAATTAGTTGAATACATTCAGTCTTATCTATTGATAAACAAAGCATCTTGGCTTCGATTAAAATTTACCTAAGTTTATTCTGCCAGTTTTCAAGAAAATAGGCTTAAAGCCTTACAAACATTTTGCACTGACATTCTTGCAAACATCCTATATAACGTTTTGTGCATAATCTTAATTTAGAATAATTTATAGAATTTTAACCGGTGGTGACAATCACCATAGCACAAAATTTTATGCATATAAGCACGTGATCATGCACATCATAAAGCACAAGTATATATTATACTAAAATACATGCATGAAGAAAAATTTTAACGTTACGCTTCGCCTGTCGGCTCCGCTTCGCTTTTTATACAAAGGCCTATAATATACAACATTATTAATAAGCACCCTAACCCTATGTCTCAGGCAAAGTATTTTTTTAATAAACTCAACTTTTATTCGCTCAACTTTTAACTTCTAATTCACACAACTTGTACTGTAGCATTATATTATGTATTACGTTTATATGCATATGTAATACATGCATATATAACACAGGTGATAATCACCAAATTTATAAATGCGTTAAATAAGTTTATCACATCTTTATATTTATTTTTTTTTAAAAATGATAATTGACAAAATTAGCCAATCATATTAGGAAGCGATATATAAGCATATCGCGGGGTGCGAGATATGCATTTATTCATAATTATATATTTTTTTAAATTAATTTATTAATTATTAAGGCTTGGGACATAGTTGGAACACTTGGGACGCTGGGACGCTGGAACGTTGGGACATTGGGACATAGCAAAAAAAGGCTGGGTCAGTGAAAATGTACAACACTAGTTGTATATATACATGAGGACGAAAGCATTCGGGTTCTAAAACCTGAAATTAAAAGTTAATGACGAAATTGTTTTTGATCTATTTTACTTGAAAGATGAAATTATTTGATACTTTTTTTGAATAGACGAAATTATAAGGAACATATAGGCCCTCAAAAGTAGAAACCAAGGAATTTGACTATTTTTTGAAAATTGACCTGTTTGATTGATTATTTGTAAAATTTTAGGCCCAATCTTTTTTATTTAATAATGAAAGTCTGATCACTTAATAAATTTTTGCGATACAATGGTTAAAAGCTTTTAACGCTATAATCTAAAAATAGATTTACTGAAATTTACCGATAGTAATACAGATCTACAGATCTAATAATTCTGTTTAAACAGGTTTGTTAATCATGAATAACCTAATTTTAAATTGGTTTGATTTTGTATAACAAACTAGTTTTTGCTAATTTTCTCAAAACCCGTGATCGACCAAATTCCCTGGTTTCTACTTTTGAGGGCCCATATCTATATAAATTTTATTTGCTCTTCCTTATAAAAAATTTTAATTTTCTCTAATGAAGACGAAATAGGCCTTTTTCAAAAATCAATTTCGGTAGCATTACTAGTTGCAAATATGGCAGCTAGTGTAGAACCTTCAGATGGACTATTTAAATTAGAGTGGTGACAGATATTATGTAATATTTTAGGGGGGTCTCTAAAATCTTACGTTAAATATAAAATTTCATATTAGCCAATCAAATTTCTTTTATGTAGGAGGGGCGGAGGACCCCAGACATATAGTACAGAGGTCATACATTATGCAATTCAGCAAAAACCCCCAAAATTTGAGAAGCAAAAAAACAGTTTTTGGCAATTATCTTGGCATCCAGTGGTCCAATTTGAATGATCTTTTTTTTAAAAATGAAGCTCTCAGTGAGGCGCATCTAACAAAAAAAAGTTCATTCAATTCTGATTACTGGATCGGAAGTTATTTAAATAAATAAATTTTGACGTTTTCAGATTAGGTCAAAATTGGCCAAAATCCAGTTATGACCTATATGAGAGATGTCCGGGATCCTGGGAGTGGGGGGTAGGGAGTATAGTAAAATTATATTACGTAATATATATCACTACCCTTAGACAACCAAAAGTTGTACGTGTGGCTAGTTGTACTCTTATTCATATAACAAATGTCAGGAGCCCGTAGGGGTCATCCATAAATAACATTATGTACCCCCTCGTAGTAGCGCTTGACCCTCCCTCAACTATATAAAAAAATTTTCAAAATCCGTATATTTATATATAAAATTTTACAAAAACTTGAATATATTGTGGCACAGTGAACCGATTTGGATGATTTAGGTACCATTCGATTCGTCATAGTGAGATGAATCCAATGATACCAAAATTATTTCATTTGGATCGCTGGATCAATAGTTATTCACAAAAAACTATTGGTTATATAGTCATTTTATAAGAAAATATGGAGTGCCTCATATTAAAAAGGCCCATTTTGACATATATCTTGTTTGAGATAATTGAGTTTAATTATTTGTTTTGGTTTTCAGACTGATTCGGGATTGGGTAAATTTCACGATTTTGATTGGTTAAAGGTAACAGGTTACTATCGGGTAATCTCGTAATGTGCTTGGCCTTAGGCAGCCTCATGTAATTTTTCTTTTACATTATCTCAATTTTTTATTATGCAAATTGACTTTCATTTATAATTGAAAAATGTCAATCATGTCAAAATTTACATGAAACTAATAAAAACCCATTTTTTGAAAAATTGCAAAATGGGCCTTTTTAATATGAGGCACTCTATATAATAACTAATAGTATTTGGCCAATAACTTTTGATCCAGTGATCCAAATGAAATGAAATTGGTACCATTTGACTCCTCTCACCGAGACGAATCGAATGGTACCAAAATAATTAAATTTGGACCACTGGACCAGTTTTTAATTAATTTTTCTAAAAAAATTGTATTATATTTTTTTGATCACTTCTATTTATTGAAAAAAATGTTATATTTTGTTAGACCACCTCCCTTCCTATTGTATAACGTTATTTCTGGATGCCCTCGTAGAGGTTGCTGAGGTTCACATACTTGAATAAAAAGACTCCCACCCAAAGCGGCGGACTTTAACTTAAAAAATAATATATATATTAGAATATAATATTATACAATGAAAAAAAAAGAAAATAGATAGTTGATATTGAGTTTTAGGGGTAGATAGGGCTTAGTAATGGCTTGAAAGTGGTTTGCAGATATAGTTAAAAGTTTGTTATTATTTAAATCGAAAAAATAATAATAAAAATCTTATATTAAAATTCTTCAAGACTATATTTTTTTATTTTGTATTTTATTTGTTATATTAGTTGAAGTAAATATAATGTTTTGATGTAATAATTATCATTTTTGTATTATTAGGAAAATTGAAAAAATTGAATTATAATGAAAGACCCTTGACCTAAACTTATTAAAAACAATTCAAAAGCATTAAAAAATAATATCCAAAAGTTTAAAAGCTTTTAAAAAAGTGTAATTGATCTTAAACCCATTTTTAAAAAAGTATACAAAAACTTTAATACACATTCTTCAGGCCCAATATGAAAAATTGATATAATATTGAATGCACACGTGCATTCAATAATGTATTAAATTATTATTAATAAAAAATTTTTTTGATGTATATGCGGCCAAAATTATATTAATAAACTAGCTAGTATTTTTTTTCTAGTACCACTAGAACTGGAATTATTTATTGATTGGATATAAATCTAGATATAAATTTTATTGATCAAATATTAAAAAAAGGTATTATACTGATCTTAATGATTTGGTACTGTGGCATAATGATACAGGGTCTTTGTCTTGAAAATGACTTTACGGGACTATGTAGATCATTTGTAGATTTTATAAATAAAAATTAAAATTTCTAGTTATCCAGTAATCCAATTCAAATAAACTTTTTTTTTATTTTGTAAAGTTTAGTGAGTTCTACAAAATAAAAAAAATTATTTGAATTGGATTACTGGATAGCTAGAAATTTTAATATTTATTCATAAGATCTATATAGTCCCGTAAGTTATTTTTAAGGCAAAGATACCATGTGTGTTATTTATATATAGGGAGGCATAATTTCCCCCATAGTAATTGGATACATAAAATCTCATCTTTAATTAGACAAACTTGATCATGATACAAAATCAAAAACTATTTTTCAATAAAAAAAAATCTCAAAATATTTTTTAAATAAAAGTATTTTATTTATGCATTTCCAGAATTTTTCTGCTATGTAGTAAAAAAAAAAAAAATTCGAATAATTTAAAACATTAATGAAACTAAGTAATTTTTATAAAGTTTTTTTTGTATTTTATTCTCAAAAGAATAAAATTTTGCTAAAACCTATATTTGCAAGCTTGCAATCTTAAAATATACACAAATTTTTTTCAAATTACTTTCTTAACTATATTTTTGGCCATGATTTTTACTTTGTTAAAAAATAATTAATTGACATAAATATTTGAAATGTTTTAAGTACATTTTTATTGATACTAATACAATACTATAGATAAATAAAATGCTATGACAAAGTGCTAATTAATAGAATTATTTTAATACCAATACAATAATAATGTAACTCAAGTTCTCAAAGGCTATTTCTCGAAAAAAAATAATTAGCCAGTATTATGTTCTTTCAGAAATAGCTTTTAGAAATCGTATAGTAATCCTGATGCAATACTGTAATAGATGCTAGTTTGCTAATTGGTATATAATACTGAAATAAATGTCACTGCAAAGTTGCTAAATAATTAGTAAATTTATATACTATGTACAAAAATAAAAATTAATATTTATTTTGTTTTTAGATTTTCATATAGTAGTATGATTAAAGTAGATATGTTTATTTCAATTAAAATTTACTTAATCTAGTAAATTTTTACAGTAATTTTTGATAAAATTTGCAAAAATTTATTTAATTATATATATGAAATTATTTACTAAAAAAATTTGAAGTGTTAAAAATCAAAAGAGCAAACCGTTCGTATTAAACAGTGAAAAAACTTCTTAAAAAAAAACTAAAAGAGCAAAGTATTAGTATTAAATAGCAAAAAGGACTATTTAAAAAAAAACCAATTAAACAGCAAAAAAAGTTATTTTTTAAAAAATTTAATTTAATAATTATATAATCATTGTGAAATTGTTAAAAGGTTTTATTCAATGGAAAATGATATTTGTATTCATCCAATTAGGAAAGTAGGAGAAATTAGTCTTGTTAATAGCAGATTAAAAATAAATCAAAAATAAGTAGAAAAAAATAATACACTAGGTAAATGTATAGCATTGTTTGTTCGGAACTAAATATTTATATAAGAATTAATAATAACTTTTGATATAATAGTACATTTGGGTGATTTAACTATCAAAATGTAAGTCTCAATGAGATGATTCTAACAAGTGCAAAATTAATAAAATCCAATCACAGGATTCCAAGATTGTTTATCACTAAGTAAATTTTTTTATGATGTTGCATAAAATCGTAAGGTTAATACCATGAAAAACGGCACATAGGCAAAAAAAAAATAAAAAGCATATAGTATACATATATGTATAAAGCTTTTCCTCCAAAAGAAACGTATAGTATACATATATGTATAAAAACCTTTTGAGTTGGTTGTACTAGTTTGTATACTACACATTTTATATCGACATCGATATGATAATTGTAATAACCCAGTTACACACGGGTTATAATAACTATCTTATTGCACGGTGTCTGATGTAACAATCCTATGCCAATAAGTAAATGAAAAAACAATATAATTAATTTAATCGGGTCAGGATTAATTTACATATAATTGATAAAAAATTTAATTTAACTATTGTGCAATCGATATAATTAATAAAGCATTGTAGTATCAATCAAATATATATAATTTTTTTATTCAAATCGATATAACAACACAAGAAAAACGATTGAGATCGTTCATCCAGCCTTTAAACAGGCTTTTACCCCAAACATTTTACGCATAACACCTAAACAAGTTATGTATTAATAATTTTTTACTTTATTTTCTTGTATATTGTATAATTTAATGTTAAGCATACCTGATGTTACTCAAGACCGTATTCACGCTCTTTAATAGCATTAGAAATTCGTAATTCCCTTAATTTTTCTTTACGTTCCGCAATAATTAACATGCGTTCCTCATATTCTAATTTTTCCATCATTGTCATACCGGACTCTTTGGGTTCATTATCACTTGAATTAATTTTTTGAAATTCCTGAGATGTAT
>QKWP01001694.1:84879-105297 GCA_003550325.1 Gigaspora rosea | reverse complement strand
TTTTTTTTTTTTTTACCCGGTGATCTGGGATGAAATTTTTGTAACGTGGTCAAAATACTGTGTAATCGTTAAAGATCTGTTAATCGTTATATATCGTTGTGGTCAAAACACTATATAATCGGTAAAGATCTGTTAATCGTTATATATTGTTTTAAATAATTCCGATTATAATTGATTTGTAGATATAATGATTTAATATAGAAAATGATATATATCGATTTAGATATATATAGATTTTTAGCCAGTTAATCGATAGATATCGTTATTTTTTAATCGATATAAAACGATTAACTGTTATATATCGATTAATATCTATATATAAAATTTCCTGATGAATGTGGTTAAATTAACCAACTGCGGTCCTGGCATCCTAGTTCAGCCCATCTGTCTCATAATCGAGTATAGTTTTTTCTTTGTCTACTAGTAGGGGTTAAACCGGTGACCTTATGTTTGGCGATCTAGGATCGTAACCACTTATACTATCGACCTGCAGGTCTTAAAACTAGTATTGGCATTTAGACTATATTTAAAAAATTTTATTGAACATATAGTATTAGCAAAATATGATATAGACTAGTGATGCCACCGAAATTGATTTTTGAAAAAGGCCTATTTCTTCTTCATTAGATAAAATTAAAATTTTTTATAAGGAAGAGCAAATAAAATTTATATAGATATGTTCCTTATAATTTCTTCTATTCAAAAAAAGTATCAAATAATTTCGTCTTTCAAGTAAAATAGGTCAAAAACAATTTCGTCTTCAAATTTTAATTTCGGGTTTTAGAACCCGAAATGCTTTCGTCCTCATGTATAATATAGACAATATTGGACTATTGGATATGAACCTTTATAAATTATACCATATTGTTCATATTTTTTATTGGACATAAGACACTTAGTCCAAATAGAATACATAGACTACATGCAGCTTTAAAATATTCTGAATATAACACAAAATTGCTAAAACTTGAGTGAAACTCTAGAATATTTTAAAATTTTTAGCAAAAAAAAATATAGACATGGACATTATTTGGTGTTCATATTTGTTCAAGTTCAAATAAAATTTTTATTGAACATAGTCCAAATCCAACACTGGACATAAATAGTACATAAATATATGAGCATATGAACATATAAAATTTTATATATTCAAAGTTGTCCAAATAAATAGAGAACACAACACCATTTTTATAATAATCATTGGGATTATATGAAGAAGTCTGAATATTTGCTTCTATAATGCTAATTGGTTAAATATATGAACAATAAGCTTCAAATATATAATTCTATGCATTATCTAGTAATTTGGCATAGTTTTAAAATATATCTTTATTAAGTATTTTCTATATATATAGTAGCATTTAGATAATTAAAATTAAATTAATAAATAATAATTATTAGCAATAAATTTATATTTTTAAAGCAATTAAATCAATCTAAATAAATTTACAAATACAAATTAATAATAAATTTGCTAAATTACAAAGACTGTAAGCTTAATATAATATTTACCATCGGGAACTTCAATAGAATCGATAGAGTAACTTAATGAAGCTATTGATATAGCAAAATTAGTTTTAAACAAATAAACTATATGTAATGTTTAATATAAATACCTTTATTTCACTTGATATTCTTTGAGTATTGATCATTTTGCTTGTATACATAACATCTGGATGTTTTGGTAAGATAATTGGTAATTCTTTGATTTTTTTATCTGCATCTAAGAATTGTTTTTTAATTTCATCTGCATCATCTAAGCTTTCCATGCTGTCATCCCAACTTGCAAGTTTTTTATAAATTTCCGAAGCAGTAGGCCGCTTTTCTGGATCAGAATCCATGCATTGTTTAGCTAATTCAATATAGCAATTTGGAGTCCCAGGTGCAAATTCAGGACGCAACCCAGTGCAAACTTTCATTGCAAGAATATCAAATCGATAACCATCAAAAGGCCTACGTCCGGTTGATACCTCTGACATGATGACTCCAAAGCCGTAAATATCGGCCTTTGTTGTAAACTTTTTACCTAATAAAGTTTCAGGTGCCACATAAGGAACGACACCAAAAATACCACCTTTTGAATCATTTTCATCCTTATTTTTAGACAATCCTAGATCTGAGATATAAGATCTTATGTTTTTAATAGTGCCTCCATGTTGCAAGATATTACCACTGTGAAAATCTGCATGAATATATCCTGCTCTATGAATTTCATCTAAATCAGCTGAAATATTTATAAGTAAATTTATTTTAGTCTTCCAAGTAAGATCTAGGAAATTTTTTCGTAAAAACGTATAAAGACTTCCATTATTGGCGTATTGAAATACCATCAAGTATTCATTTGTTTCTGTGTTGTGAGTCAATCCGTATACTCTAAGCCTACTACCGTAAAGTATACATTTCATATGATTGTCAAACTTATAAATTATATAACAAATTAGCTTAATATGTTTAATAAACCGTCCATCGAATGATATTTCAACTTACTTCTTTCAAAAATTCTCGAGAATTTTCTTTAGAACCAGACAAGGTTTTGAGTGCTACAGTTCTAGACTGTTCATGTGTTTTCACATGAAAATAGTCATCTTCCTTAATTGTTTTAACTAGAGATTAGGCCCGGTTTAAAATTTAATTCCGGGTAACCCGTCCGCTTATTAAACTCTTACTCGGGTAACTACCCGGTTAATCTCAAATAATCCGGCTGACCCGGTTAACCCGGTTAACCCGGTTATGATTATATAAGAATAGACGTTTCACATGATTATAGATAATCTTTAAACCAAAATTGGTTTAAAACATTAATTCGCAGATTCAAATTCGTTTAACGTTAATAAATTCAAATGCATTTTATTTATAAAATGTTAAATACATGTTTGAAAATATAGTCTATACTTAAAAGTTAAGATTAGTGTTCTGACCCGGGTCAGATAATAGTGACCCGACGGGTTAGACATTTAGCCCGGGTCATGAGAGGGAGAGAGAAAAAGAGAGAAAGAGAAGAAGAGAGAAAGAGAGAGAGAGAAAAATAAAGGGAAAGTTTTTTTTTTTTTTTTTTTTTTTTAGGGATGACCCGGGTTAGAAAATTTCCGACCCAGGCCGGAACACTACATTTAAATGCATAATCTAAAATAAAAGATCTAAGACCTGTCTAAATTAGTCAAATATTTTAATTCGTAGCATTATCATTGCCAAATATGATTTTGACAGAAATTAATATGGCTAAGCTTAGCGGTATATTAGGAAATTCGTCCAATAATATTGTTTCATTATTCTCACGTGATGTATATTTATTTTCTATTCGGGTTACCCGGGTAGCATAACCATAACCCGGTTAAGGAATGCTTATGCGGGTTACCCGGGTAAGCCTTATCCGGGCTTAATCTCTAGTTTTAACCATTCGTATACCATCCAACCAAGTTGCAGAAAATACTGAGCCGAATGCACCCTCGCCAATTTTTTTAATATTATCTAATCTATCAAATGGAATCCATTCAATCATTAAGTTATACACAACAGTTCTAAGTTGAAACTCTTTCATGCAGTCGTCGATATCTTTATTTCCACTTGTCCATTCTCGAGTTGTTATGTCAGGATCACATGTCTGACACCATGCTCGATCCGTGTTATATTCATTACAATGTGCACATTTCCCATTGTAAGAATCACTTTATAATTATCAATTATTAACTTTCATATTAGTTATTGTGCGACTTCTAATTTATATGCAAATAATTTTTTATGCTCACCGACTAATTCACGCAAATAAAATGAAATTAAATAGTAAATATTCATGAATTTTAATTAGCTTATTTTAAAAACTTTGATTAATAAATGTTCTTTTATACTTACACACTAAATTAACGTGATAAATGAAATTAAATAGTAAATAAAATTCAAGGACTTGAATAGCTTATTTTAGATATTTAGACAAATGAATGTTCTTTATACTCACGAACTAAATTAACAATTAAATAGTAATATTCATGACTGAATAGCTTATTTTATACTGTTTAAATACTTAAATGAATAAATGTTTTTTATACTTACGGTCTAATTGACGTGAATAAATGAAATTAAATATTCATGAACTTAAAAAATCTTATTTAAATACTTAGGCTGATAAATGTTCTTTATACTCACTTGCTAAATTAATGCAAATGTTCATGAACTTGAATAGTTTATCTTAAATATTTAGTTTCATAAATGTTCTTTATACTCACTCACTAAATTAATAAAAATTAAATTGTAAATATTCATGAAATAGCGTATTTTACATACTTAGGTTAATTAATGCTGAAATTGAATTTGGGTCTTTAAAATGTAAATCATACTAAATCCGCATATCTTTATAACCCTAGCCCTATATCTAACCAGAGTTGTATGGACCGGTCAATGGTCAAGCTTAACCTGACCAATTTGACCAATTTGACCAGTTGGTCAAAAGGTTTAGAATTGGCCAAATAGGTCAAACAATGTTTAAATGTATAGCAAAATATATATAGTATATTTTGTACAACAAAATTATTTGTTTAATAGACTAGATTACTTGACCAATTTGACCAGACCATTTGACCAATTTGACGATTAAACTTTTGGTTGACCAGTGATTTGACCAACTCTGACCCTAACCCAACCATAAAAAAAAAAAAACATCTCCAAAAATTTTTAAAAATTATATTAAAATATTTAAAATATGTTCAAATTTCAGCATTATCTGATTTTAGCTTCATTTTTCACAATTGTTTTATACTCACAATCTTAATAGAATTAAATAGTAAGTATTCATGAACTTGTACAATCAACACTCAAATTAATAAATGTTTTTATACTCACTCACTAATTTAATGTGAATAAAATGAAATTAAATAACAAATATTCATAAATTTAATAGTCTATTTTAAATACTTAGTTTAATAAACGTTCATTGCACTCACCTACTAAATTAACACAAATAAAATGAAATTAAGTAAATATTCATGAATTTAATAGCTTATTTAAATACTTAATTTAATAAATGTTCTTCATGCTCACAATCTAAATTGAAATTAAATAGTAAAATATTTATAAAATTGAATAACTTATTTCAAATACTTAAATAAATAAATGTTTATTATACTCACTCACTAATGCGATTAAATAGTAAATATTCATGGACTTGAATAGCTTATTTTAAATATTTAGTTTAATAAATGTTCTTTATACTCACAATCTAGAATGAAATTAAATAGTAAATATTCATGAATTTGAATAGCTTTATTTAAATATTTAGATTAATAAATGCTTTTTATACTTACCCACTAAATTTAATGCGAATAAATGAAATTAAATAGTAAATATTCATGAACTTGAAAAGTTTATTTAAATACCTAGATTAATAAATGTTCTTTATACTCACTAACTGTAATGAATTAAATAAAATTAAATGATGAGTATTTATGAACTTGAATAACTTGTTTTAATTACTTAGTTTAATAAATGTTCTTTATACTCGCGATCTAGAATGAAATCAAATAGTAAATATTCAAGAACTGAATAGCATATTTTAAATGCTAAAGTTTAATAAATGCTCTTTATACTCACGATCTAGAACGAAATTAAATAGTAAATATTCAAGAACTTCGATAGCTTATTTAAAATACTTAGATTACAAATGTTCTTTATACTTACAGACTAAATTAACATAAATAAAAATAAAATTAATAAAATGTTCAAGAACTTGAATAATATATTTTAAATACTCAAATTTATAAATATTCTTTATACTCACATTCTAAATAAATTAAATAGTAAATATTTATGAATTTGTATAGATAATTTTAAGATTTACACTTTGCTTATAATCACGGACTAAAACAATAATAAAATAAATTTTATCATTTAAATAAAAATATTATGAACTATTATATTGCAATAAAATGTTTTTTATATTTGATAATTATACTTACTCTCTAAAAAATTAAATGGGTTTAAAAAATGATTAAATTTCTAATTTAGAATAAATGAAAAATTAACAAATAACTTACTTGTCAAACCAATAACGGTATTTGTCTTGACTTGTTTCCACACCGATTCCGTAACCGTAACAAATAGCAGTTTTCCAAATTCCCATAGAATTACCCGCTTCAGCGGATTTTAGATAATGCCTAAATGCTTTATGTTTATCTACTTCAACTCCAATTCCTAAATAATAACAATAACCAACTTGATATATTCCGTTAGGATTATTCATCTCTGCTGATTTTTTATAATGAATGAATGCCTTATTTTCATCCTTTTCAACTCCGATCCCATATTCATAACAATAACCAAGCCAGAGTATATCAGCTGATGTTTGATGTTCAATTAAGTTCAGTTTATTCAAAGCGTCATTGATTTGGGTAATTTCGTCTGATGAATTATTAACTTTTTTATCTGACATTTAGACACAAGAAATTATATGTTACATGTGAAATGAGAATAATTCTATTTAATTCTGTCCTTACAGCTGCTATGTTGAACGTAGTACATTTGGATAAATATATCCTAAATCAAATGAGAGGTTTTGCAGATAGATTAAAATGAAATTTGGGGTTTCTATTTTAACAATAAAACCCGCTTATACTCTTTTATTAACAAACATAACCCTAATCATGACCAAATCCTAAAATAAAGCTCATCAAAATTTGCGTAATTTTCATTAAATTAGTTGATGGTTTCATAACATAATCTCACATTAAGTATTGTTTCATGTAGTACGTACACTTAATAATGTACTGTACAGTGCTACATACAGCATTTGTAGCACCTGAGTTTCGTCCTTTGACCCTATTTCGCTATCGCTTTATCCCCTTTAAAAAGTTTCCAATTTAAGTAGTATTGGCAGTTCTGGCACTACTCGTAACACGAACCATATATGGAATAAATGCTCACGCGTCTAAATATCATTGGGGAGACATTTATATGATTGGTTGATTTTTGGCCGGAGCGTAGCGACGGACCCTAAGTTTCTATGCGAAGTGATACAAAAATTACCTTCCTGATGTGCTTCAATTGTAAAAATCTTGACAAATTTTACTTTTTTGATATACTTGCATATATATGATGTAAATCTTATCAGAAATGGAATTTGGAAATTTTTTGTCTGTCCCCACGCGTGTCTATATTTGTGCTTTTAATGTTACCAACATATGCATATTAACGCGTTTGTGTAATATGATGAACATCATATGATGAGCTCCGGACATATAATGCTACGCATTAGCCTAGTGGTAGATCTACCCGTGCTTGGCCGTGATAATTAACCATACTGCAGTACTAGAAAACGAGAAAACTTCACGTAAAGAAGCTTACAAACAATAAATACACGCAAAAGAATGTATTACTTATATTTAGAGAATAGGTAGATACGCGTAAAGTGGGTAAATGTGATATTTATTGTCGGGGATAATGCTGAAATCGGTCATTCACTTATTTGCGCGGGTAATACAAGCGGAAATAGCCAATCGGAGAGTGCAAATTTTGACTATTCCGGATCAGCCCGACGAAGAATTCGAACACGCGTAAAAGAAGAAAAAAGCGAAAATACGCAAAAACTAATGTTTAAATCGATCTTGGTGCACTAATTAAAAATGACGGGAATGAAATTTTTATATTAAACATTACTCTAACCTTATAGCCTCTAACGTTAATATCTCACGCACTTAGTTTATTTACAAAATCGGATTTCCTTGTTTGGTTTGTGTTACCCGCGCAAATAAGTAAAATGCTGAAATCGGATGATGCTGAAATAACAGGGGAGGCCGTCCCAAATATGGAAAATGGTTACACAAATGTTGGATGATTGTCACTTGCTAACCAGCCAATCAAAATTGATAATTTTATTAAAAAAATTAAGCAACGAAACAAACAAAATCAAAAAAATTTCATAAAATAAATACCACAGACTATTATCACATTTAGAGAGCATATCTTTATTGATTTAGATCATTTTTAGAGTTGTTGGTGAAACTTAGTGTTCGGATCTAGATAATCTGTTTATCTAAAGATAATTATCTGTTGAAAAAAGTCATTATCTGTTATCTATATCTGTTCATAATTCCATTATCCGGATAACTATCTAGATTATCTGTTATTAATTATTAGATACTAAATAAACCTAATATAAATACTTGCGAAATTGTACTATAGATGCACGAGCAACCCAGGTTTGCACCTCCGAGTTATTATATAATTCTTAATTTGATATCTCAACCTACTCTATCTTTAAACTGGAACATAACCAGGATTGCTCCAGAGTAAGTTCCACTAACAACTTTAATAGTACATATTATACTTGAAATAAATGCAGATAAATTTTATATATTCCATATAAGTACATACCAGAAACGGAATAATATTGAATATTTTATGTAAAGTATGGTTATATTGCAAATTAATAGTGTACGTACGCAAAATCTTGTATTTTATTGGATAAATGCATATGGCAACAAGGAAATGAATACATATAGAAACTTTGCATATTATATCTTACATAGAGATGAGCTAAATTGATTACGGCACATTTGCGTATTACCCCAAAATTTGAAAATTTTGACAACTAATATTTAAATATAGATTTTTGATTGAGATAATAATATTCCCAAAATTATGATGCGTCATTTAATAAATTATAAATTTCTATGTCTAATAAGAGTAGGAAGATGAGTTAACCTGTAGGGAAAATGGATTAGACATGTTATCAGTACAGATCAGGGGATCAAAAAATTTTTTCGGGGTTTAACATTGACTGATTAATATATAATCTGGTAACTAAACTTTAATTTTGGGTTTAAATTCAGTGACCAATTGGCCATTTAATTTCGCAAATGTGTCGTAATGATTATTTAAATTTTTTGTAAATAACTTATAATTTAAAGCTTCTGATATTCATATGGAATAGCTAATTTATATCAAATTCAAAAAAAATTTACAATTAGTTAAAAAAAATAATTTTAAAAAAAAATCGGTCAAAAAAAGGAAATAAAATACGTATCTCTGATCATTTGTTTATTACTGGTGCAAATTTGTTCAGCTTTTCAATTAAATAATATTTATACTTTTTTATTTAATTTTTATTACAATTATTTAATTAATTCAAGCTAACCATTATGTTATTGATGTCAATTTCATGTTAGCCTTACAACTTGGCAAATTAATCAAATTTACCCAATCATATAATTCTAAGCTTTAAAATCATCTTTGAGATTAATTAATATTTGTGTCGCATAAAATTGTTAGTTTGACTTTCAAAGTGCTATATACACCCAGGACACCGAATAATATATGGGGTCTTTGCCTTGAAAATGACCTTACGGGGCTATGTAGATCTTATGAATAAAAATTAAAATTTCTAGCTATCCAGTAATCCAATTCAAGTAAACATTTTTTTATTTTGTAGAGTTTAGTGAGTTCTACAAAATAAAAAAAAATTATTTGAATTGGATTATTGGATGGCTAGAAATTTTAATTTTTATTCATAAGATCTACATAGCCCCGTAAGGTCATTTTCAAGGCAAAGACCCCATATATAGAGATTATATTAGGTTTAATATAAGATTTTTATAAAATTTATCCAAAATTTGTAAAAATCTGCAATTCTAATTGGTTGAACCTTATTTGGGCCAATCAGAATTGCAGAAAAGTGGATAATGCATAAATATAACCTCGACTTGCATTGTTCAGGGTCCTATACACCCCAATCAAGTGATTAAACAGTTCGAACATCTTATAAATTCTAAAATTTGAAAATATTGATGATTAAAAAAAGTATATATGTTTTTCTGGTAAAAATGTATAGAACACTTGTAACAGATGACATAATAAAAAATAAAAATAAAAAAATGAGATTCTTATCTTTTCTTTACTCAGTTAGTCTCAAATTAAGATATTACGCACATATTGTAATTCATGAACGCCATCATTTTATATTATTAGAGTTAGAAAGGAAAATGTAAAAAAAAAAATAAATAGGAGGAATTAATAATACTGTTATTCTCACTTTCATGTGACATAAATGTACATACTGTATGACGATGCGTCAAAGTCATGAGCTATTATTATTTATGAAACGGTGAAAGCAAATGCGATAGTGCATATACTTCATTATATATATTAATACAAATAATTTATAGATAATTATCTGAACTTAAAGTAACTATCCGGATAAATTATTTGTTGAACAAAATCGTTATCTGTATTATCCGGATAATCTGAATAAAAATTCTAACAGATCTGAACACTAGTGAAACAGTAGTGTAACTAGTTAGTTTCACCAGGACGTATCAGTGCACCACAGTGCACCATCGGTGCACCATTGAAAATTTGAGTTTTTATAATTATCGGTGCACCAGTTTCGGTGCACCAGTCTCGGTGCACCATAGTGCACCATTGAAGATTAGTTTCACCTGCAACTCTAATCATATTAAACTATATTCTATATTAAGTTATAACTATTGTTATTTCATATATTTAAAAACTTTAATAATCTCTATATTCGATTCTATAGTATATCTAATAAACTTGAAGTTACAGTACATACTCTGAAGAGACCTTAACTATTTATAATTTTGTTCTACACATTGTATTACATATTGTATCTACATAAATCTATTACAACATCCTAAAAACCTAAAAACTCTTATAACAAAAACAAAAAAAAAGACATTAGACCACACAAATTTATACTATTGGTTTTCATATCCCTAGCCGGGTTAGTGAGGTAGGGTTTTGAAATTTTAATTTTTTAATATATTAGCCAATAGAAATTCTCCATTCATAATTATAGAACAGAGCGAATTTTTAATATAGTAAAGATTATTAATCAATTACATATATAAATAATGATAACAAATATAAAACTTTAACTTTTACTAAAACACGCCTATGGTGTTATTGATCAGTGCAATATGTTCTAAGGAAACAAAGTTTGCTATATAACAGTATAAAAAATAAAGTTTAAATTTTTGACATATGAAAATTTTTATCAGGTATCCGGTTGTAAGACAATAAAATTTTTAAATAAAATTTTTTTTATTAAAAAATTTTTTTTAAAAACAAATTAAAATCCGGGTCGCCGGGTCACGAAAGGTTACTTGGTGATATGAAAACCAATAGTATAAGTTTATATGGTCTTAATATCTGTCATTTATTTGTTCTAACTTTTTTTAACAAAAATTATATATAACGCATGTAAAAAAGATCTTACAATCTAAACTTTACACTTCTCTAAATCGGCACTTTGCTTTTTGCCCCTTTTTTTGCGCAACAAACGAGATTTGGTCAACGTAGTATTGGTTAATTACTTATAACTTCTGTATATAAAATATAACGTGAAGGTCGAATGATTCAGAATGATTCAACTGATATTCATATTACGGCACGAAACTTCCAAGTTTTACGTAATATGCTTTGTGGGTTACAAAAGAGATAATCTACTCGAGCTTCCGAAAAAAGTACTATAAAACATATAAAAAATTTTTTTAAATCAATTGTGTAATGATCTACAAAATTGGTGCACTCAGGATGGTCTCCCCTGTTTGCTGAAATCCATGTGATCTTCGTATGCAACAGATTTCCTAAAATTTACAAAAATCGTGTAAACAATTGATCTACACTACGTAATTAAAACAATTAAATGCTATAACAATATAGCCCGGTCAGGTTAATTCAATATATGGGGGTGAGTCAGTAGAAAAGTGACAAATTTATTAGATAAATTTGTACCTTTTCTACTGACTCACCCCTATATGCCTATATATTGTATAAATCACATTCTTGATATCTATATACAGAAAACCTTCTAACTGTGTCAAAAAGGCGACCCTAATCCAACCCTAACCCTAACTACGAACTATATTAGATTTAACTAATTTTTTTTTTGTTAGTAGTTTTATAGACGCTTTTTGCTTTGTGGTTAGGGTTAGGGTTAGAATCGCCTTTTTGATATAGTTAGAAGGTCTTCTGTATATAGGTATCAAAAATGCAATTTATGCATCATATAGGCATACCGGCCGGTTATAGCGATCAGATTGTTTTGATTAAGTAGGTAGATCAATTGTTTACATGATTTTTAGAAAATTGTAGGAGATTTGATGATACGTAGATCATATGGATTTAAAGCATCATCTGATTTCAGCATCATTCCCAATATTTATTACTAATAAGGGGGCATCCATAAATAACGTTATGTTTGAGGGGGCCCCCCAAAATATAAGGGGAGTAACAAAAATCAGGTGATTTTTTAGGGGGGGAGGGGGGTAAAAAAAGTTGAAATTATATATAAGAACCTGATTATTTATATATTGAGGAAGAGGGAGAGGGGTAGGCCTCTGATAAAAAATAATCAGGTGATTAATGACACTGCCCTAACGATTTTTCACTATATAGGGGGGTCCCCCAACATAACGCAATTTTTTTATTAAAATTTGTCTAAAACTTGATCCAGTGGTCCAAATTGGATGATTGGATGATTTTGGTACCATTCGAATCGTCTCGAGGAGAGGATTCTAATGGTACCAATTTCATTTGATTTGGAGCACTGAGTCACGTTTTATTAACGAAATACTATTGGTCATTATGTTTTCTTATAAAATTACTATAAAATCAATAGTATTTCGTTAATAAAACGTTATCCAGTAATCCAAATGGAATGATTTTGGTACCATTGGATTCGTCTCATAGAGACGAATCGAATGGTACCAAAATCAACCAGATTGGACCGCTGGATCATAATATATTCAAGTTTTTGTAAAATTTTATATATAAACATATAGATTTTGAAAATTTTTTTTATATAGTAGAGGGGGGATCCAGCGCTACTATGAGGGGGTACATAACGTTATTTATGAATGCCCCCTAAATCCAAACATATTAAAAGTATCTACGTACAAGATCTACGTACAAGACATAATAATATACGATTGGCAAACCTAAATGCACCACAAGTTCTAACCAAATATTAAGCCTGGATCTTCTACTACTAAGAGCTTGTACCTATTCAAATTAAACAGTTAGAAATAAAATCTAACATAATAAAATGGCTTTAGACAAAAACATACTTTATCTTTTAAGTTATTTAGATTACTGATTATTTCTGATTATTTTTGTACAGTGAATATAAACGTTTTTTCAAAGTGAAAAATGGCTTTAGACAAAAACATACTTTGTCTTCTAAGTTATTTAGGTTACTGATTATTTCTGATTATTTTTGTATAGTGAATATAAACATTTTTTCAAAGTGAAAAATGGCTTTTTTTTATTAGTGAAATGTTATGTTCCAAAAATGTACTTTGTGTATAAACAAGTTACCCGGGCAATTGATTCATATCAGCCAATCAGATGAATGTCTCCATGGGTACTAATTAAGATTGTCAGAAATGTTATTTTGTATGATTTTCTGTAATGACATTTATTTTTAATATCACTACAGAAAATTATCAGCCTGATAAAGAATATTCTCAAATCTTAATCAATCTGTTGAAAAGTAAATTTTTATTAGTAAAAAAATAGGTTTAACTAATCAATTGTATTGATTATTCCAATGAATAAAGCACGTGATGAAAGTTTAATACATCAAAAAGAAAAGTTTTATTAGTGGAAGCTCATTTAACCGATCAGTTATTTATAATTCTAATCAACAAGAGATAGAGGCCCAAATGTCCTTTTTTTTATTATAGAGTTGTACCTATTGGTCGAATTTTTCATTAATTAATTAGAAAAAATAATTGTTCAAGTACTTCTCTCTTTTTACATTATCATTATCGTTATAAACCTTCAAAATCTTTATCAACGATGACAAATTATTACCTTATTATTTATACTGAAATCTTCGCCGCAAATAAAAAAGACACTTTTTTGTATTTTGTTGTTTTGTAGTAAATTTTGAAAAAGAAAAAACAAAAATAGGAAGTGTTGTAGATTGCTTTATCCTTTCATTGATCCATCAGTTTTTTTTTATTGTTATTTAATGTTTGCTCAAGCATCAATTGCAATCAATATTTTAATTAATCATAATACTTGAGCACCAACTCGATTATAAATTAATCACATTGAGGAAGATACGTGAGCATATTTTGATTATATTATTATCCACGCTATCGGTCTTCAAAATCCATAATTTTAATTCTCAAAATGGTCTAATCAATAACGCTATAATGGTTGAGCACTATTTTAATTACTAGTTAATCATATCGACTGTGCTGCTTGAGAACACCCAAAGACTACTTTTTCTTTGTCACAGCCACCTTATTATGTTTTACGTTGGAATTAAGTAAAAACGCTAGTAGTCTCTAAAAATATGTCACAGTTATATAAAACCACAAATCATTTCAAACCATTTTGCTTTTCCTCACTTAAAAAATCTACCAAAAAAATACATTTTAACTCCAATATTATGCTCAACTTCATTCTGTCTTCAATCACTTTATCAACAAAAATGTCGATAAATCAAAACTGACCTGCACCTAAACTTTTCGATCCATCAACCACAAGTCACACCTCAGGTTGGCGATGTTTAGTGGAAATAGCAATTCAATTAATTCAATTGCAGTCTGAAATGTGCTTCATTATATCTTTAAACTCTTTAAAAGATTTATTTGGGTTTATAGTAACTTAAAATTAGGTCAACAAATAGTAAGATATTGCTATTCAACATTGATTTATATGTGAGATATTTATCAACAGAGTTAGTTATCAACAGAAATATTATCTAGGATATCTAACTATTTAAAAAAATAAATTAAATTAGAAATTGATCAAAAAATAACAGCTAGATATATTAAGCTCTTTTTCCTGTTTTGGGGGTCATCTAAAGCCATGTACCCACGTGACATTTTCGTGTAAATCAACCAAACAGAGTCGCAAAATTTTGTTTACACGAATCAGCCCGAAGAAGTCAAAAAACAAAAAAAACGCAAGAGCATAAAAACAGCATTTTAAACCTATTTTGGGCCATTAATAAAAAATGTCGGGAAGGTAATTTTACCTATATTGATCCTAACTCTAATCCCGACCCTAATGCTAAACAGTTTCTGATACAAATTTTAACTAAAATTTCAAAAAATCACGTGGGTACATGGCTTTAGCCATCCCCCTGTTTTGGCTATTCGAATACATGCTACTGGGACGTGGCTCCTCTTGCTGATAGTGGGTTAGTTCAAAAAATTTTGCATTTTGTGTAACTCGACCTAAATAATTTTGTCTGAAATCAACACATTTTACTAATAAACCTGCTAACCAATATACTAAGTAAAATTGCTTGAATTGTAATTTTGCTATAATATTAGTTGGCAATGCTAAGCTAGTATTAATGCTTCGCAGGTTCGATCTGAGATCTGAATCAGATTGACTCGAGTTAAACAAAATGCAAAATTTTTGGACACTACTAACTTACTATCAACTAGGTAGTAAAGTTAGTAGTGTTTAAAAAATTTTGTAATTTGTGTAAACTGAGTCAATTCGACGATTTGGATTCAGACCTCAGATTGAACTTGCAAAGCATTAATACTAGCTTAGCACTGCCAACTAATATTATAGCAAAATTACAACCCAAGCAATATATTGGTTAGCAGCTTTATTAGGAAAATTTGTTGATTTTAGGCAAAATTATTTAGATTGAGTTACACAAAATGCAAAATTTTTTAACCCATTACCTTGTTGAAATCTAAGAAAATAATTAAATAAATTTTCAGAATATATTCAATATAGTTTAACAAGAAGTAATCTTAGGGAAGTAACAAAAATCAGATGATTTTTTAGGAGGGGAGGGGGGTAAAAAAAGTTAAAATTATATATAAGAACCTGACTATTTATATATTAAGGAAGAAGGAGGGAGGTAGGCCTCTGATAAAAAATAATCAGGTGATTAATGACACTGCCCTTATCCCAAATACTATGACAGTTTGATAAAAGCAATATATGCAGGATTTTCTATTCATATGAGGACTAATCCTCATCTTTGCTAGAATAGATGAAATATATGTATCTAAAAAGGGCAGTCTAACGTAAACAAGTCCTATCAATAGCAGATATTTAATAATTTATTATTATCTTAATAGGTGTTTTGGATAAAAAAAAATATTCTTATCCTTTTATTCAAATTTAATACTACCTATTTTTAATTTTTTTTAAAGTCTAAGTTTTTTATTTTTTGAATAACTTTAAAAAAATATTAAATATAAACTTCTTTTTTTAGTATAGTATAAATTTACAAACCTTATCTTCAAAATAATCAAAGAATCGACTCTTTAAAAAGAATAATATAAAAATATCTAGAGTATATCCATTTAAAGTTTTCTATATCTTGAATTATAGAAATTATTTTTTATTTGAAAACTTCTACAAAGAGAAGATTAAAAATATTGTATAACAAATAGTAGTGCTTGGATCCGAATTACAAAATCCAGATGTATCCGGATATAAAAAGGATAAAGGATTATATTTTTGCAAAGCGGATAATAAATCCGGATTTTTATTTTAGCTGTTATAAATCTGATTTTTTATCCAGATATTATATGCTAATCAACATTAGCCAATTAGAGAAGTTTAACGTGACTTTTATCAAAAAAGTATTTTAAATTCTGGAACATCTAAATATTTTCTGCTTCGTCCGGTAAATTACCTAACTCCCCAAAAACTATATCGCTGTCTCTAGGCTGAAGGTTCAAAAATAGCGATGCAGCTTCCAGAAAGTTATGTAATTTACTGGACGAAACGAAAAGATTCAGAGAAACAAGAAAATTTTTGGGTGTTCCAAGAATTTATGTTGATAACTGTAAAACAGGATATCTATCTGGATATCAAATTAAATATATGGATTCAGGCATTAATTTGATTCACATAGTTAAAATGTTCTACATGTTGAATAACATAATTTGAATCAACATGCCAAACTTTTTAATTCTGGCAGGCATCATTTAATAAGAAAAAAATTTTTGAAATTGCCATAAATTCTGGGATACCTAAAAATTTTCTCGTTTTCTGAATCTATTCTGTTTCGTCTGTTAAATTACCTAATTCTCCGGAAACTACATCGAACCTTTAGTCTGGAGACAGCAATGTAGTTTCCGATGAGTTAGGTATTTACTGTATGGGACAGAAAAAATTCGAGAAAATTTTTGAGTGTTCCAGAATTTATGATAATAGCTGTAAATCCAGATACAATTTGGATTATAAACCAGATAACCAACACATATCTGAATATAAATTCGGATTAGAGAAAGTGAAAGAGGATATCTATCCGGATATCCGGTTTAGTATCCGGATCCAAGCATTAACAAATAGTATCCAAATTGTTAGTTAGATAATCGGCTAGTCAACAACTTTTCAACTAATTAATTTGAAAAAAATTTAACCAACTAATTGATTAATAATCAACTAAATTAACTACAGTTAATCATTAGTTATCAATTAGTTGCCAACTAACAATGATTTATATTATCAACTAAATAGCTACCAATATAAAATTGCAATCATTAATAAATAAACTAATTGTATATTAGATAAACTAGTACTATGCATACATGCTTATATATAATTTATATTAGACTTGAAAATTTTTTCTATCAAAAAATTTTTGTCATACACAACAAGATTGTTGGTTATAAATAAATATTTATTATATAAGAAGCATCGGTATAGATAAACACTATAAAATAAATGATATAAGATAAACAAATGAGATAAACAATATAAGATAAAAATTAAATTTGATTGGTTCTGATTTCAAACTCAGATCACCTAATCATCGTACTTCTCATGTAACTTTGTGCAACATAATTTCTTGCATACTATTAAGATTGGCTTTGTGTTTATTTATACTCACTAATAATATGTCAAATCTGATATAGCAATTCTGTTTGTTCAAATTCTATAAACTCTCAATACTAATACACCATGCATATTGTTTATGGTTTGATAGTACGATATATCAGTAATAGAGTAGCTTGAGTTATAGAACATTCTGTAGCATTAAATATTGCATTTGTTTAACTTTAAATATAAGTGATAAAAAACTATACTATGCATATCGTTTATGGTTTGATAGTGCGATATATTAGTAATAGAGTAGCTTGAGTTATAGAACATTCTGTAGCATTAAATATTGCATTTGTTTAACTTTAAATATAAGTGATAAAAAACTTCTTCAAATACAATTTAAAATATTTATTTATATTAGTAATCTAATTCCCGTAGCGAAGCTACAGGTTTACAGCTAGTAACTAAAAAGAATAAAGAGAAAGCAAATAAAATAGCAACTAAAGATTATAAATACCCATATAGTACTAAAAATAAGCTATTTTTAAAAATAATTTAATTCTTTTTTGATCAAAAAATTCAAAAATATCTTTGATCTAAAAATAAGCTACCTATAATTAATAAAAGCTGCTATATAGTAAAGTCCAAAGCCTACTATACAAATCAATTACAGTTACTTAAAAGTAAACTTATGTGGGAGATCAAAATACATATATTTTAAAATTTTTAACAAAATTGAAAAAGTTTTTATTATTTGGTTTTTAATTTTTATGTTTAATAAAAAAATTAAAATTCTTTTAAAAAATATATTTATAGAACTTAAAAATTAAAAATCTAATAATAAAAAGTGCTCTAATTTTGATAATTCTTTTAATATATATATGCATTTTATTCATATAAATAAGTTTACTTAAGTACTAATAATTGATTTATAGACTTTACTATTTAATAAGGATTATGTCATTAATCACCTGATTATTTTTTATCAGAGGTCTACTTCTCCTTCCCCTTCTTTAATATATAAATTGTCAGGTTCCTTATATATAATTTCACTTTTTTTTACCCCCCCCCCCTAAAAAATCATCTGATTTTTGTCACTCCCCTAACTATTTGCAATTAACCAAAAATCAATTAATTAACTATACAATTTAGCAATTAAACAACTAACAACTAATATTGATTAAACAACTAAACAACCAAACAACTAATAAATTACTTTCAAAGTTGTCATTGGACAATGTTCAAATAAAATTTAATTGAACAATTGGACAATTGAACATTTGGACATAGTCCAAATGTTTAAATAATTTTTTGGACCTTTAGGTATTAAACAATGTCCAAATAAATTGTAAAGTTATTGGATATATATCCAAATTATAAACTGGACATATGTCCAATTGTCCAATAATTGTATTAAACAATTTTAATAATATAATACCAAAAGCTAAAAATAAGTTACCCTCTCTCTTTTGATCAAAAAACTCAAAAATGCCTTTGATCGGAAAATAAGCTACCTCACGATTAACAATAGTTAGAGCCATATCATTAATTACCTGATTATTTTTTATTAGAGCTCTACTCTCCCTCACTCTTTTTTAATATATATATAGTTAGGTTATTATATATAATTTCAACTTTTTTTACCTCTCCTTCACTAAACAATCACCTGATTTTTGTCACTCCTCTTACTATATAGTAAAGTTCAAAGTTTACTATGCAAATTGATTATAGTCATTTAAGTAAACTTATTTGAAAGGTCAAAATACATATTCTTTAAAATTTTTATCAAAATCAGATAATTTTTTTATTAATTGGTTTTTAATTTTTATATTCAACAAAAAATTAAAATTTTATTAACAAAATATATTTGTTAAATTTAAAAATAAAAGTCAAATAATAAAAACTGCTTCAATTTTGATAAAACTTTTAGTATATATGTATTTTAGTCTTCCAAACAAGTTTACTTAAGTATTTATTATCTAATTTACATAGCAGAATTTAGACTTTACTATGTAATAACTATTTGCAATTGACAAATCAATTATATCCAAAAAATAAACTACCTTTAATTTTTTGTATTGTGTGTTTCCTTTTATAAGAGGAGCGCCATTTATCACCTGATTTTTTAGGTAGGTGGGGGTAGAGCAATTATCAGGTCCTATATATAATATAATATATATAATATATATAAATATATATTTATATATATTATTATATATATATAATTTTTAATATTGAATAACCTTTGATTCACTAGTCCATTTTTGATGATTTAACTGCCAAAATGTTCGCCTCAGTGAGACGATTCTAACAAGCCTAAAATCACTAAATTCTAATTACAGGATCCAAAGATCAACAAAGATTTGTATTCTATAAACAATTAATAATTAGATATGTTTAATTTAGTGCATCTAAGTTTTATAATGAATACCACGTGCTATATCGATCAGAATCAGATTATTTTGGTACTATTCGATTCGTCTCATTGAGACTAGTGCTCCTAGGTCCGGTCCAGGTCTGGTCTGGTCCAGGTCCAGTCCGGGATCAGACCAGACTCAAACTCTAAATTTTACTAATTTCAGACTTTAGACCAGACACAACTATGAGTCCAGTCCGGGTCTGGTCCGAAATCTGCAGACTGGTCTGAGT
>QKWP01001694.1:50963-83058 GCA_003550325.1 Gigaspora rosea | reverse complement strand
TTTTAATACATTTTTAGGTGCTGAACAAGTTTACTTAGTGCATTTTGTTAGAATTAATTAATAAAAATTTGCGAATTATAAGATTTTATAGAATTTTATTAATAAAATTCTATAAAAACTTATGATTCATAAAATTTTACTAATTTATTCTAACAAAATGCACTAAGTAAACTTGTTCAGCACCAAAAAATACATATAAATATATTCAGACTCAGACCAGTTTGCAGACTTCGGACCAGACCCAGACCAGACTCAATATAAAAAATAAATTTACTTAATAATTTTAATGATTTCGGTCTTGTTAGAATCGTCTTACTGAGATGAACGTTTTGGTAGTTGAATCGTCCAAAACAGACCAGTAGATCAAAAGTTATCCAATTTTTAATATATATATATATATTATTAAATTTTAACCAATCAAATGCTTAGAAAAATTATTAGTGGGAGGTAGGGGGGTCAGCTACTTAGTGAAACCCTAATCAGGTGATTTTTGGCACTCCCCTAATATGCTTTTATTTTAAAATTAAAAATAAAAACAACTATTGTTATTATTCTTTTTGAAATACAATCATTTATAGTTTCTAAAATTCTGTTTGATTAATCATATTTCATTAGCCAATATCAAATATAAATATTGTAAGTAAAATAGAATTTAAGTTGATTTAGTATTATGAATATATATGTACATATGCATATTTTTATAATAATAATAATTATTATTATTATCAGTATACTTTTTAAATATACTGTAAATTAAAGATATTTTATATTAGTAAATATTGGCCTAAATTAAGTTTAAATTAGACCAATATTTAATTTTTTTTAATGTCCAATAAAAAAAATTACTATGTCCAATCTTATTTGAACAATTGGATATCGTCCAAATGTCCAAATATCCAAATCGTACAAATGTTCAATATTGTAATATGCCATTTCTGATTATTTTGGTCATACAATGCTACTACCGTAATCAATTAGTTGCAACTATAGTTGGCAACTAATAAATTAGTAAAATTTTTATTAACTTGGAACTCTATGGTTTAGCTAGCTGATTTTTCCAATTTAGGGGTCGTTTAAAGCCAGGTGCGTTCACATAATATAAAGCCAATCAAAATCGTAAAATTTGATCTTCACGGATCAGCCCGACAAGACAAAAACAAAGAAAAAAAGTGAAAACCACCAAAAATACAAAAAACGAGTGTCTAAACTTGTCTAAGAGCATAAATAAAAAATGTCAGGAAGACAATTTTACTTATAAGTTAAGCCCTAACCCTAACCCCTGACTAACCCTTACCCTAATTTTAATTAAGTAATCAAAAACATATAAACGCACCTGGCTTTAGCCATTCTCTAATTTAGTCAATTTTATATTTAAGGAGAGTGCCAAAAATCAGATGATTTTTTAGGAGGGGAGAGGTAAAAAAAGTTGAAATTATATATAAGAACCTGACTATATATATATTAAAGAAGAGGGAGGGGGTAGGCCTCTGATATTATATATAAGAACCTGACTATATATATATTAAAGAAGAAGAAAGGGAGTAGGCCTCTGATAAAAAATAATTAGGTAATTAATGACACAGCCCTAAGTAATTATTTTTCTTAATATATAGTACTAAAATAGAAGCTAAAAAATTCTAAAAAAAAATCAACAAACATACTATATACTGTATTTCCAAAAAATAACAACCTTTTTTGGGCCAAAAATTATACAAAAAAGATGGGATTGCTTATTTTTGAATTGTTGAATTTTTTGAAAAATTGAAAAACATACTAATAAAAAGTTGTCCAAATAATACCAAATTTTTATCATAAATGTATTTCAATGCTCTAAACAAGTTTATTTAATAGCACTTTTGAGGTTTATTTAGTAATATTTGGACTTTTATATGTAGCAACTGCCAACAAATTTTTTGAGATGTTTGAAAAAAATCAGAAAGGTTGCTTATTTTTGGAGTAGCTTATTTTTGGAAATCTATGATAAAGTATGAGCAAGGATTCAAGCAAGGTTATAACAAAAATTTGATAAAATCTCAAATGTTAATTGACTTTGATTTAGCTAGCTAAGCCAAATTTTGATATCAACTTAGTCAAGCCAATAAATAAAAATCAACTACAAACACTACTTTACTTTAAAAAAATTTTTTTTCTGCAATCTTATTTAGTTTTAGTTTTGAACTCTATAAATCTATAGAATATAAAAGAAAAACATTACAAAATTTGATCTGGCAGTTACTAAGATATCTTTGCTCAATTTTTAAAAAAAGTTAAATCTGCAGGGGTATGGATAATAAATATGGGGGGTATAAAAAATAGAACCCTATATTTAATAGCTACAGTATAGCATGTTTGATAAGATCACACAATGGGTGTAAAATGCTCTATTTTACCTGAATTTTTAAATCACTTTATCTTCTTAGTGTTATCCCAAAAAATCAACTTTGTGAAGTTGGCCATGAAAATTTTTTTTTATGAAAGAGGCTCTACGTAACAATCGTGAAGATCCTTCATTAATTGTCACGTGCAAGTATTAGATCAATCCTACTTAGATGATTTTTGGAATATTGTTGAGGAAATTTCGCAAAGTAATAGTTATATGACAACTAGCATATAGTTTGCTTTTGTTCTAGTTTAGAGAAATGGATGTATGACTTAATTAAATTTTGAGAAATTTTACAATAAATAGGACAAAAAAAATTTAAGCGGGCAAATTTGCCCGCTTTACGGTTTAAGGGATAATACTGTATATAGCATTATAAAAATATATACTACCTAGATAGCTTAATTTATTATAGTACTTTGATTAAATATGATTAATCAAATATATAAAGTATCATGACAAATCCGCAATTTACTTGTAAATAAAGAAAGCTCTAGCTAGTGTTAATGATTGAACTTAACAACAACTCATAAATCAAATGAATTTATCACAGTAGAACTAAAAAATAAAATTTTTTATATTATCTATATTTTTTAAAATATACAGTATTTAGGTATACGTACTAAACATTAATTATTAGTTATATATAATACATATATACTGTATATACAGTATATAACAAATAAATTTTACGAAAGTAAAACTACGGTTATTGGTTGAAATAATATCATGTATGTGTATTAGTAATAAGAGGATAACTCCGAAAAAAAAAAAAAGATTATTTCTTGACACAAAGTGATTAATAATTTATTATTAGATGTTTCAGAAACGTACATCAAAAAGTATATATAAAAGAAAAACAATGGTTTTAAATTAGTTCATCAAAAAAAACACATATATATATCGTTGCCCCGCGATTTCTAGCATTTATATAGTTTAGTGTGCAAAATTCTGTGGTGCATAAATAATACGTAATTCTCATTATGAGCACTTTTTAAAGTATTAAAATATTTTTAATACGTAATGAACAAAATTTATACGCAGCATAATTTTTGATTAAAATTTAGGGTTAGGTAAATAGAATGCCTAGAAATCTACGAATAGTATCTACATAGAATCTAGCTTTTGGCACAGTTCTGCTCGTTCGAAAGTATACAGGATGGTAAACAAAGAATCCGCACGAAATTCCGTTTTGGCTTTCGGTAAACTATACAGACAGATATCGATATAGACTACGTATTGTGATAAAAAAAAATATATTTTTTTTGTTTTCTAATTTTGGTTTTAAAGTATTATTTATACATTACCGTAGAAGAAAATTTATCAGAACGGCAGAATCTTGGTCATTCTAAAAAGTAGAATGGATTTCTTTTATTATTAACATGATGACTACTGTTACTGTATTTCGTTTTTTATTATGTTTTTATATATCGATATTATAAATAATATATACACAATATATAATATATATATATATATATATATATATATACCGGTATATATAAAGAAATATACGTTATAACTTATAACTTATATATCGATATGTATAACGAACCGGTCTTAGTTATCAAAAGGGGCTTAGCCAAATATTATGATACTATTTTTAGTTCGGAGACCGGAACGATTAAAAGAAATTTCGGCATGGAAGCACATGACGATTCTTTTTTAGTTTAAACTTGAATATTTTTGGAGAATTTATTGTTTTTATAAAATTGTATCATATTTTAAGAGACACATCTCGAACATCAAAAAAAAAAAAAAAATTAGTTTTTTTTTTTTTTGTTGATATTTTATATTAACCTTCCTTTCCAATATATTATTTACAAAAAATCTGGAATCAAAATATTAAATAATTATGACGCTAAAAATAAGAATGTTGTAAGAACAAGTTATATTTCAAACGATTAAACCATTTTTGATTGTTCAAAATGAAGTGGTATATTAATTCTTTTTTTTTATGATATAGAAACAGGTTTTTTCATAAAAGTAAAAATGGAATAAAGCACATGAACAAAAGACATTTCATCGTGTGAAATACAAAAATCTAAGCATGGTTTTTGAGAGATTATGGAACGATCACCTGTATCTTGTAAATAACGGTCTGAGGCTTACCGATTTCGATAATTGGTTTATTTGAGAAATACAGTATTTTCCTTTGAGAAATTTAAACAAAGTATACAATAATATTTTGTCATGTGTGTGAATATTTATGAATATTTATGAATATTTATGAATATTTATGAATATTTATGAATATTTTATGAATATTTATGAATTTGGGGTAAAAAAATATTTATCGGAAATCGAACCCGTAAACAACAATATATAACTTATATATATAACATAAATCGAAACAAATAATCACAAAGTTTTTTTCACAAAGATAAGAAAAATCCGTTGTACCGGTACTATAAAACAGTTAAAAGTTTAAACACAAATCAAAATCAAAAGAGGAAGCTAAAAGATATATACGTATTAAATCTATTTATTTCGGAAAAACGATCTTTGTGTGCATCATGAAAGATAAGGTGATACAAACATAAATTTCTGATAGTACCGATTACCAAATTTGTTATTTTCTTGTATCGCATAACAAAAAGTAATTCTTAGCAAATGTATGTTTTTAATTTGTAAAAAGGGGAAGATGCTTGAATAGGTAGCAGTACACAGTACCGCAAATGATTGTTATGCAATGAACCTAAAATAATAAGCCAATTCACGTGATTTCAATGGCAAAACATGCATAAATGCTGAAATGGCATTAATGCTAAATGCTAATGGCTAGACTTTTTTTTTACTAGCATATCTCTACAAAATAAAGTTCTTTTATCAAACATTTTTTACGATTTTTTAGAATCCAATGATTGATCGATCAAAAAAAAAAAAAAATAATAATAATAATCATTTCTTGAAAATCTATAAAGGCGTTCGCTATGCACTTTTCTAAAACGAGTTTTTTAAGAAAAGTATCAACTGATTGTACTAGGTCAATATTTTGATCTAAATAATCATTGTATCACGAAAACCAAAGTTTTCCGTTCCGTATTCGAAAACTTTAAATTTCAATAAGTGACTTTATGATGACGAGTAGAGTCATACGATTTATATTAAATGAATAATAATAATTATAAATATACAGTAATAATAATAATATAATACATGTAATAATAATAATAATAATTATTATTATACGTAATAAATGTGTGATAACAAATATAAATGCGTGATAACAAACATAAATACGTGATATACGTACGTGCGTGTAATGTACAGTTTAAAAGAATAGGCAATAAAATTCTTTTAAAAAATATAAAACAATAAGTGTATATCGTCGATATACAAGTTATATATATATAGTTATTCATTTGATTAAAATTTATATATTTTTCATTTTTAGACTCGGTTTTTCGGTTTTTTATTAGTAATTCATTTCCGGATATATCACAATCTCAATCACTTTAACTGGGCATGAGATTTTCTTTTTGTACATTGGTGACACAGCGCATTGATTCATTTCATAAACTTGGCTAGCATTAAGATAACAATTGGTATCACGCTTCAATCATGTAATTTAAAGTAGAATTTTAATAGTAAAGTTGTGAAACCTTAACCCTTTACTTTCACAAATTTCAATTGGTAGAAATTTTGGTGGTAATTAAAAAAAGTGTGGCTGTCTTCGGATAAACTAATTTATTTGTTTATATATATATATATACATATCATATAATATATTATCAATATATATATATCACAATGTCACAAAAAAAATTATAATCAAAAAAACTTTTTGGTAATTTATGAGAATCGAACTTAGAATTTTGAAAAACCTGTATGAAATCTTTTTAGCATCTGAACATTACGCAATGTTTTGTAATTCTGTTTATTTTCTACTATCTTTTATTTATCATGAATAGTGCACATCTTTATATTTTAATTAAAGTATTGTATAACGATAAACTGATATAAGACAACCAGAAAATATAGATTGATATCATTAATAAGGATATCATTTAAAAATTTCTTTAGTGTGTAAAAAAGTGTTATATTATGCTAGCCTATATCTTATTAGTAATATTAGTAATGTATATTAATATAATATAACACAGTTATAATAATAACTTTTATACTTTTTAAATAATAATATAACAAGTTAGATCATTAATCATAAAATTAATTATTATTCGTCCAAACTTTATGTCACCGGTTAAGTAAAGAGCAACAATAATCGGTTTCGACTCCGCATTTAATTATCTGTTCTTGAATGTTTGTGTAATCAAAATTTTATCTCTGGGGCTATACTTTAAAGAAATCCTAGATCCCCACACGTTCCTTTTGGAGAACGCCAAAACGTTTAAAGTTTCAACTATCCGAATACAATATATATGCTCGGATACGAGACCAAGTTATAATACCAGTTTTAAAAATTTTTGGATTTTTTTTTAAGTACGTATGTAAGTACTTTTTAGTGTGCAGCCAAATTACTAAATAAAGAGTGCACGTGGCATTATCGTATATTTGTTTCATTGGATATTATTTTAAAGTTTCGTTTTCATCGTATATTTGTTTGTACGATACAACGATTGTTACCAGTTTCTTTGTGAAACAATAAATTTTTATACGTAATATACTGATATATGTAATACAATAAAAAGATAATGCTGTAATGATAATATGATAATAGTACGTGCGTAAAACAATATTTACGAATACCTAGTTCGATCGTGTAAATCTCTTTTGTTTCTTTTTTGTTAATCTTTATTGGAAATAAATTATTGAACTTAAAAATAAATTAATTTATTAAAAATTGTTTCATTGCTGCATTGTTCTTTTTCTTTTGTAGTCATGTGAATAAAGACAATATGAATTGACTTGGGTAACTTTAACTTATAGACGAAACTATCCCGGTTTTTTTTTTTTTTTTTTATATTTTTAATTGTTTCTTAATTGTTTCTATACATATTTGTTTAAAAATCACATATGCATACCTTTATTAATATAATAATATAATGATAATAAACTTTAATTTTTTAAATCACCAAAAAAATTCATAAAATCGTGTTACTATACTTACTATACTTATTATACTTACTACATACTACCAGTGTATATCACCAGATACACGAATTTTATCATTATGGTAAAATACGTACGTACAGTACATGTACTGTACATACGTACGTATACATATTTGATATGTACAGTTACTGTATCAGGTATGTAACGTACGTTACAGTACTTTACGTATATACTTACGAAAGCTGTCTTTCTTTTTTCTTTCTTCAGCCCAAAACAAAATTATGATATCATACATATCGTGACATACATTAATCAAGTTTTTTAACCTGTTTATATCCTTCTTCATCTTAAAATTTTATATTTGGTAATTTTTTTACCTTTCACCGTTTTTACTGTTTTACCGTTGCTGGTATTAAATCTAAAATGTTTGGTATAAATGTATAAATGTATAAATGTATATATATGCGAAATTCTGAATAAAAATAAAAATGTTCGTTTTTTCTGCGTATTAATGCAATTATTGCATTTCTTTTGTGCGCTTTTCTTCTATAATTATTAACCTCCGATAATATTGGGAAATAGATTTGACAGGTAAAATGCACCACATGTATCGCATTATATTATAATCCAACATCATTGTATTAAAAATTGACAGGTGAACAAACAACGAGGTAGGCGTATGATTTGGTAAGATTTCAAAGAACAATGGGTTGGTTTTTTTTTTTTTTTTTTCGTTGATTTTTGGATTATTATTTCAAAAAAAAAAAAAAAATTTTTTTTTTCTTTTTATAGATTATTTACATTTCAAAATTTCCAAAATGAATGATTAAAATTTTTTTTTTCCTCCAAAAATTCATCCAATCGAACCAATCCAATCCAATTATTCCACCTTCGTTTTCTTGGGGGGGGGACCCATACCTTTTTCCAAAGATCTTGCTTTAATGTTTTTCTATCATTCTCCTATCATGGTTATATAAAAGCATGCACTTTTCATTGTAAAGAAATCAAGATGTAAAAAAAAAATTCGTAGATATAAGTAAAAGGAATCAGGGTTTACGCCTTTTTTTATGTTGTCTTGCGTGTTTAATGTAATTGATCCTAGAGAATATCGATATTTAAATTTTTTTTTGATTTCCTATATCTGTATTCTGCAAGTTATGTCAAGCTATGTCGCGTAATGTGTGTGAACTTTGACTAATTTTGAAATTTTTTTGAGGTCGGAAGCAGAAAAAATGCATTGATCGGAAAAGTTTATTTATATTAGCATTTACCCGCACTACGCATTTACGCATAATAAAGTTTATCACAAATTATATCACAAATCACTTTGTTATAATGTCACAATTGTATTTCGGAGAACAGCGGTCACACAAAAAATATATTGTGCAAAAACGAAATGATTAGTTGGACAAAAAATGCAAAGCATAGGCCCCAAAAAATAATTTATTACTGTATACTGTATCAAAGAATGATTCTTTTAAAAACTCTCTTTGAAAGACTGACAAAGTTCAATTTTTGGTATAGCGATAGAGAATAATATAATAATATAATAATATAATAATACACTTTAATAGCTGTAATAATACTAATAATACTGCAATAGTACTGTAATACTTGTAATATGATTATTTCTATTGATTATACAGCATTTATTACATAAATAAATAAATATAATATTATAAATTAATATTATAAATAAATATTATAATTATTATAATTATTATTTATAATAAATAATTATTATTATAATATATATATGTATATATAAATACTAGCAGATATTTAGCATAGTGTTATACATCATTCTTTTATACATCATTCTTTCAACAAAACAAAATGAACGGATAATGGACAATTTTTTTAATATAACTAAATTTAGATTGACTCGGTTTGACACTTAAAGTAAGTAAAAAGGGAACATTCTTTTGGGTAAAACGATACAAAAAAAGAACAATAAAAAAAAAACGATTTTAAAATTTTTCAAAAGGCACACGAAAAACAATAGTTGTTCAGGCTGTACTGAATCGGCTGCATGCGAAAATGATACGAGAAGTGAACAGGATTTCAAAAAAAATTATTACCTTATGATATATATCTCTTATAACCTTTGTTTATTCGCGTGTTTATAAATGCTCCGTGTATCATTAAATAATAGAAGTTGTGTCTAATCACATAATTGCCGTTATGCGTCAAAAAAAGATGTTGCATTTATATATAATGTGTTACTTGTATGAAATCGGGAGTTCATGTTTATCCTTAATGTAACATTTTTTACCCCAATGTTGATTGTACTGTTGTATTCCAACTTTTTTAACGTATCATTTTTTACATTCATTTTTTTGGTTGGGGGAGAAATAATAATGGGACATTGTACGAATTTATCACAAATAAAATAAATCATGTTTCAAATAATTTCAATAAATTATCACATATTATTTACACATATTATTTACACATATTATTTACACATATTTATCTACAATAAAAATTAAATAAAAATTGTTTTTTTTACAATAATGATTTACTTTTTTCACAAATTATATATATATGTGTATATATTTTGGAATTTAAAAAGGGTTATCTGTTATTCGGGTATATAAATAAATAAAATAAATAAATAAATAATATATATATGGTGTAGAGGTGTATTTGTAATGTTCTTCTTTCTCCTGTAACTGTCTCGAAATATAATTTTTTTTTCCTACTTTCAAATTTCAAAAATATTTTCAAGACATTTTACTGATATTTTTTCGGATTCTTTTAAAAAAAAAAAAAAAATAAAAAAAAAAATAGTTATTCATACCATACAAATACAATAGCAATAGCAATAGCAATAGCAATAGCAATAGAATATATATACACAACACACACACACACACACACATATTATTGACTGACAAAAAAAAAAAAAAAAATGCAACTTCAACTTCATGCTGTAGAAACGACTTTTCCTTTGATAAAACTTCCTTTTGACTTGATTACAAATATTTTATCGTTTTTGATAAAACATCAAGATTCAAAAGTTCATGGTTCTAATCTTATATTTGTCAATCATTTATTTGCTAAAGCAGCAATACCTTATATTTGGTCACATTTATATCTTAAAGAACCAACACAACGTAACATATTCAACATATTACAAACATCACCTACAAAACTTATGTTTAATTATAGAATGATGGTAAAAACTGTTACCATTTGTCCTATTTCTATATCAAACATGAAATCTGGTGGTTTATTAACTTCATTAGAATTGGTTCAAAATATTCTTCCAAATATAACAAGTTTAAATATTGAAGATAGATTATCTTTTTGTCATGTTTGTCATGTTGGAAAAGAAGCAACCACTGAACAAGTAGCTGATTTAATTTGTAATAAGAAAGATTTAGATAAATTGATGATAGATTCGGATCATTATATTTTCAATGACGATTTACTCGAAATTATTACAAAGAAATCTCATTTAAAACATTTATCGATAAATGGTTCTAATTTTACCGATGATGGAATATTAAATTATGTTATACCTAATCTTAAAAATGATTTAGTGGAATTTTCTATTGGTTTTGATGGAATAAGTCCTGTAGAATTAACGGGTAAATCTGTTCTTGCAATTCTTGAACATTGTCCAAATATAAGAAGAATGTCATTAGAAGGTGTAAATCTTAATGATTCAGATTTTGATATTGAAAATTTACCTTCAAGTCAACTTGAACATCTTCGATTGGGTAAAACTTGTCATCAAAATTTTACAACTAAAGGTTTATTATCATTATTATCAATTTGTCATAAAACTTTAATTTCTCTCGTTTTGGATTTGGATCATTTATCACCATCAGTACTTCAAGATATTATTATTCCTTTATTTCAACATCAAAATTTACAAGAATTACATTTAGTTTCTGAATCATGGGCTGAATGGATTGCTTATTATCCTAGACCTAGATCTGAACATGAGATTAAAGCAAAAGAAGCAATGTGGCGTTGGAAATTAAAAGCCTATTGGGGATTATCTGCCGACTTAATGAATTTAGTGGGTAAAAAGATTTCCACCCTAAAAATTTTTAGCATTCTGGGCGAAAATCATTTAAAATCTAAAAAAAAAAAAAAAAAAAAAAATCATTTTAGTATTACAATATTAGGTTTAGGATTATCAGGAATAGATATTTGTTAAAGGAAAATTGTTATATGATGTTTAAATTGATGTTTAAATTGAAAGTAGGTTTTTTTTATTAAAGAATCATCCGTGAAACGTTCTTTAATTTCACGATATAAACTTTCACAAGTTCCTACGTATTGTTCATATGCATATTTAGTGTATTTTAATAGAACAACTTCATAGAACGCTTTCAGTTGCATAAACTCATTTTTTCAATACTATCTGATACATCAATAATTGACTATATTCATATAAAATAATTGCTTATTTGCTTAACTTTTCGGTTACTCATGATTATTGCAATCTTTCATATGACTTTTTCACAATAAAACTAGCAAGTATCAACATTTGACCCACATTAGGTCATTGTCCGGTTCTAATTTATCTTAGAACCAGATTTTTTTTCCCTTTATGAATTTTTTCAGCATCAAATATTTCACAGCCTCAATACAAATATTCCCCCGCACATTCGAAATTCATAAGTTTTCGATCAAAGAATTTTTTTTTTTTACATTTCGAACGTTTTTTTTTTTGTATCACACTAAATTGTATAACAGATTTATCGTTATGACATGGGTTCAATTTGATTATCTTGCTTCAAAGTAATGAAAATCATGATAATGCAATTTTTTTAATCATAAGATCGTGATTACCAAATGATTACAACCCGGTTCTCTCAAATGTAATATTATGCCGCATTTTTTTTTTATATATATAAATTTATTGGGAAAACTGCGAGTTTATCTCTTTTTGGATGAAACAAGTTTGAGGAAGGATATGTTGGTCTCCGTTTACTTTTTAGGAATTAAAAAAAAAAAAGTGATAAGTGATAATTATTTAATTATTTAATACGTAACAGTATTAAAAAATGTTTATTTGATAAAAGTTATCATTATTGATGCTGTACCACTATTACTGTTCTGTTATTTACTGTTATACTACCATTAATCACCCATATTTATTTATTATTCTTTCATGCTACGTACAGATGCTACGTACAGTAATGCTCTACGTTATTTCTTGTATCTAGTTATTGTTTTTTTTTTTTTATTGTAATTTGAATGATTTTATGTTCCATTATTTTATCTGATCTTGTGAACCACTTTTAACTGTTCTATGCTCCCTTACATAATATATTATAATATATAAAGTTTATAATTACATATTACCCCCAGAATTTACTGCGGTGATCTTTTTAATTACGTTAAAATTTTATTCAACAAATAAAATTCTTTTAATTTTTTTTTTTTATCGAAATTTAGAATGTCGGAGCTACTAATTAATTATATATTATTAATTACGATTAACAGTTAACGTTATTAATAATAAAAAATCTATCATTTTATTCCCATTTTATATTACAATGCTATGCTATGCATAATGCCGTCAAATGGAATGATGGATTGTCAATTTTGTTTCTTACATTAGAAAAGGTATTTCATTCATTCATAAAAGCATGAATTTCAAATATAGAAATAATTAACAAAAATATAAATACATATACATACATATATGCTAGTCTTTTTCGGTAATTTTGTGTCTCGTATCATTACATTTCAAACCGCATTTTTTTTTTACCCCCATCATTTAAAATATATGAATATCTAAACTAGAACATTTCATAGTTTTTTTCTTTAGAATATTTCATTCAATCATAAAAGGTTCATAATTGAATGCGAATCTCTCAATTAATAATTGGTCGAATTCTTATATGCATGGTAGAAATATTAAAAATGATTAACATGTCAGCTTTTTATGTGTCGATAAAAAAAAAAACAAATACTATCTGAACATTAACAATTATTAATGTATGTACTGTACGTACAACATAGAATAATGAAAAACTCATCTTAACAAATAATTTTTCATTCGAACTAATCAGAGACTTTGTACAACTCACCTGTTAAAAGCATTCGCGTTTGGAATAGCCTTTGTTATATGTATAAATTTAATAATATAAAATTAAATCATTCTCCATAAAATATACTAGAAAAAAATTCTTGAGATTATATATGATAATTTATATATATATATATATATATATAATGTATATATAAAATATAAATATATATATAACGTATATATATTTATATATATATATGTATTTTTTTTTTTAAATTATAAAATTTACTTATTTTTGATGATACTGTATATACATATATACATATACTCATACATCGATCGTTTATTCTTTTAATATTCATTTAACATACATATATCAACATTTGATTGGTGTAAACATATATATATACACTATTAATCAAACTAATTATATTTTAAGTTTTTTTTTTTGTTTTAACAAACTTGCACCTCAAATTCGAACAGTCTAGATCTCAATTGGCTTAAATACTCGGCATAAAATTAAATTTTATTTTAGTTAATTCATTTAAAATAAAATTTATATACTTTTATAATTGAAGAACTTTCGTTTGATTGACAATTGATTCCAATTGATCAAAGTAAATAATTTTTTACTTTTTAGGATCTCAATTTCGTTTTATATCAATTTATATAAGATTTAAATCGCTCGGCGTAGACAGTTACCAATGTATTGTTTAGTTAATAATTTACTGTATTAATGCATCGTATCTAATAAAGTTTATAGATTAAAGAATAACTGTAATTACTATATATATTGATTATCACATTAAGCGATACACAAAGCTTGATATATTTTAAATTTGGTTGAACTGCAGTATAGGTGGTCAAATATAATTAATTATAGATATAGAAATTATATATTATACATATCAATTAGTTATTTAAACTAATTTAAATAATACAGTATTTAGAATTAATTTAAGATTAGGGTTAAGGTCCGGGGTTTAAATTAGTCTAAAATAGGTGGGTTTTATACAATATATTTTGTATATAATATGGTGCATGTAACCTAGAACTAGCATCACGTGACCAAGTGTGGTCAAAATTTTAAAAATTTTTATTATAAAAAATTCGTGTTACATAATTAAATTTTAGTAAAATAAAAAATTTTTAAAAAATTTAATACTTTAGTTTGAGTAAACTAAGAAAAATTTTGTTTCTATAATAATATAATGCAAAGCTTAAATAATTAATTTCCAGAATTATTTTTTTTTGTTATAATATTATCATTAGTAATAATCATTTTTATTTTATATAGTTATTAAAGATTATATAAGATTGGTTCTAAATTACATGCACTATACAATATATTTTATGTAATATTGTTATCTTTTAAATAGGATTTTATAAATATATAAACTCTGCTTTTTTATTTACAGTAAAGCAAAGTAGGTTTTATCCTCTTTCTTTTTTTTTAAAAAAAAAAATAAATATCCTATTGTTATATTAATATAATTTTAATATACTCTTAAATATTATTATTAGAAAAATATTATATAACTATTAAGTATAGTATAAATTTTAGTAAACAATTCAATTCTTTGATATTGGTTTATTCAAAAAACTTTTTTCCATTTTTCAAAAAAGCTATTTTTACTATAACTCATTATTATTTTTTTTCTGATGCTTATTAGTATTTTTTATATACTGTATATTATATTTATAACTAAGTTTAAATGATTTATAACTCATTATTATAACTTGTTATTATAAATTATTATTGTATTTTAATTTGTTATTTTAACTTGTTATCTTATCATATTGTCATAAGATAATAAGCATGGATATTATTTAGAATAATAGTTTAAATTAAGCTTAATTCAGGCCAAAAATCATAATTTCATACCTGTATATTGTTTTGCAACAATATTGTAATTTATTATTATAACTTATTATCACATATTTCTAAACTTTTTCTTATTATTATATTAGTATAATTTTAAATTATTTTTAAACAAAAACTATATATCGCACCTGTAGTGTTCAATACTAGTAATATGAAATTTGTGTAATATGCAAATCAAAATAAAAACAAAATCTAAATTTTAATTAATATTAGAGTTAGATCAAGATCTGGAATAGGGGTTATACCAAAATTTCATGAAGAATTTTTTTTGTTAGATGGTTTCATAACCAAATTTTTGCGTTATAGTCATTTTTAAAAAATATCCAAAAAATTTGCATTATACCTGATTTTTACATTATATTGCAACTTATAATAAAACAATAGTACAGAGAACCCTCCCTAAATGCATGCTCTTGGGACTAAACTTTAATAACGTGCATTTAGAGAACATTAAGAAAAAGTGCATTTATGGAGGTCATCTATATACTTGGGCCCAAATTTAAGTGTGCATTTAGAGAGGGTGTGCACTTAGGGAGGGTCACTTAGGGAGGGTTCTCTGTAGTAGTATTAAACACTAGTAGTGTGATTTAACAATGTTGTTTTTAAATATGGATTAATTAATTTGTAACCGCAATTACTGTAACACATTTCAACAAGCCAATCAAATTCTAAGATTAGGTATAATGTTACACATTTAAAAAAGTCAAACCAAATATTCGTTTTGCCAAAAATTGCTTCTAAATCAAAATTTCACATATAAAACTACTTTTTGGTTTTTAAAAAAAAATTGCTTGCTAAATTTTAATGTAACTAAAGATCTCTCTAATTCAAAAGCCTTATACCAAGCCTCACTCTAACCCTAACCTTAATCACATAGTTTTATTTTTATAGAAAATTTTGGTTTAATAGTCATGTTATACCTGATTTTAGTATTTATGGTTATAAAATTTATTCTGTAACCTATGGTTACAAATCAATTAATTTTTTAAATACAGTCCCCTCTCTTTAATCTGAACCTCTCTAAACTGAACACTATTAAGGGTAGGGGGTACATAGATTATTTATCATATGATTTTCGTGGTACAATGAGATTTATATAGAAATTGAAAATGTGCTACTAATAAAACTTTTTATAGTTGCAACCAAATTTGACTTAAATTTTATAATATATAGAATAAAACGCACGTTTTATAATAGTAAAATTTTAATATAGTATATATTTAAAAAATTATACTTCGATATATCATAAAGTTTCTCCTAGTTGGCTCAAATTTTCCTAAGTTACACAAAATCATTAATTTTTGATTGGTCGATATCATATGATCATCATATGATTTTGTAAACAACTTTCGATACCTAAAGTTTAAATCTTTATAACTTGATGAATATTCAACCAATTTTAATAATTTTACTATTTTTAGAATCACAAAAACCTGCTCTATAATTTTATTTAATAGTTTAAATGATTTGCTTAAAAAAATTTTTACTAAACTTTAAAAAGAAAAATCAATACCACAAAAATCATACGATAAATGATCTACATACCCCCTACCCTTAAACTCTCTAAACTGAACAAAATCTCCTAGAACATTTGTAAATTTTATTATAAAATTCGGATAAGCCATATTATAGATGCTGGTGAAATTAAACCATTTCACCAGGTGAAATGGTGAAATAGTTTCATCAGAATTACACCAAAATTTTATTTTGGTGAATTGGTAAAATTGGTGAAATTGGTGAATTGGTGAATTGGTGAAATTGGTGAAATTGGTGAATTAGTGAATTGTTAAATTGGTGAAACGGTGAATTGAATTGGTGAAATGGTGAATTGGTGAATTGGTGAAATGGTGAATTGGTGATACAGTAAATTGGTGAAATGGTGAATTGGTGAATTTGCTCAGTCCTATAAATGGTTAATAGTTCTGATCTCAAAGTGTGCCTGTAAAAACATAAAATGTAAAAACTTGAACAAAAACCTAACCGAATTCCAGGCTGAAATAATTCCAGACTCTGGAAATTCACCATTTCACCATTCCGCTGTTTCACCATTCCACCAATTCACCATTTCACCAATTCACCAATTCACTAATTACACCAATTACACCAATTCACCAGTTACACCAGTTTCAGCATTACCGATTGGTGATTGGTGAAATGGTGAAATCATTTCACTACTTTGATTTAATTTTACCAGCATCTATAAGCCATATATAACGTTTTGAAAACTGAACTTTTTCAAATTTATATATAGTAAAAAAAAGCAGTCCCGGCAGTTTGGATTAAAGAGAGTTAACTGTATTATATTAGAAAAATATTGTAAAAATATTAAATATAATACAAATTTTATTGAACCAACCAAATTTGTAATATTAGTTTTATTAGAAAACTTTTCTATTCTTAAATAAGAGCTATTTTTATTATAATTTGTTATAATATTTTATTATTATATTTTGTTATTATAGTTAACTTTTTCTAAATGCAAGTTAATAGACTAGCAAAATATCTTGCATTTAAAAAAAACTTGCAATTAAAGTAAATTAAATTAATATCTCTTTAAATACAAGTTTATAAATTAAAAAAAATTTTGCACTTAGAAAAAAATCTTTAAATTAAATAAATTAATTTAATTGGTTAATAAAATATCTTGCAATTAAGAAAATTAATTTTATATATGCTGACTAAAAAAAAACTTGTACTTATAGAATAAAGAATTTATACTTATTTTAGGAGAGTAACAAAAAATCAGGTGATTTTTTAGGGGGGTGGGGGGTAAAAAAAGTTGAAATTATATATAAGAACCTGACTATTTATATATTAAGAAAGAGTGAGGGGGGTAGGCCTCTGATAAAAAATAATCAGGTGATTAATGACACTGCCTTATAAGTTTTAACTTGTACCAAAGTTTATTTTATTGTATTTAAAAAAAAGAGATATAATCAAAATAACCAGTGGTGATAATTACTACTATTACACAATCAGATCTACGTATAAGTATTTTTTCCTTTTTTTCTTTTTGTGCACAGTATTTTTTTTTTTAGGCTTATGCTTATTCTTTTTCTTGTTTGTATTACTGGTAGTACTTTTTTCGTCATTGGTATAGTACAGTTTGGTGCCTCTTACAACATTGATGTTTCTTTCGCTATTGATTGGTGCTTTATCTTTCGTCGTTGGTGCTGTCTCTGTTGGTGCTTTTTCTACGTTGTTGGTGCTTTTTCTTTATTGCCATCACGTTGTTTTTTAGTTAGTTCAGACAACTAACCTTTTTTGTCTTACTTTAGGTGCTTTTTTTCGTAGGCTTTTCATTGTTGATGTTTGCCTTTGATAACAATAATTGGTGCTTTGTCTATTTCAGTGCGTATTTTGTCATTAGTGTCTTTAGTACAGTTCTCTTTTTCATATTTTAACTTTTCACATTTTCTCCTTTTTAGATTATTAGGCAACAATTTCGACGTTATTGTCGCTGATATTTTTTGTTAGGTGGTTTAGACTATACATGAGGATGAAAGCATTTCGGGTTTGAAACCCCAAAATTAAAATTTGAAAACGAAATTGTTTTTGATCTATTTTACTTGAAAGACAAAATTATTTGATACTTTTTTTGAATAGACGAAATTATAAGAAACATATCTATATAAATTTTATTTGCTCTTTCTTATAAAAAATTTTAATTTTCTCTAATGAAGACGAAATAGGCCTTTTTCAAAAATCAATTTTGGTGTCATCACTAGGTAAGACTAGAGGCTCTTCAGATTTGGTGCGTAAAGTTGTGAAAGATAAGCTTGCTTTTTTTTTTGTTGTTGATGATTTTAGTGTAGTATTTGTATATATATAACACTTCATTTCAGGTAATTTTAGGTTACAGTTTTAGGTTCCTCTTTTTAGACGGTTTTGGTTTGAGTAAATGGATTCGGAATAATTCGCCAGGATCATGGTGTCATTTGGCCAGCATATCATTCTTTTGATGCTTATTTTAAGTTGTGCTAATCATTAGCTGGGATTTAGTTAGGATTAGGATGAAGGTTTGAATATGTTGATCGTACTAGATTTCTAGGAAAATGGAGCGATGTGGAGGCGATAGCTGTATTGAGCGACTATAAAGGTGTTGCTGAATGTTACAAATTAATTGTTATGTTTCGTAATGTATTTATTGCCTAAAAATTTTTAATACCGTAAAGTCCCGAATCTAAGCAACCCCCGAAAATAAGCAACCCCCTCATTTTGAGATCAAAATACTAAAAAAATAAAATAAGCAACCCCTGCTAAACATATATAAAATTTATTATAAACTTTATTGGACATTTATATATAAGGTATATTGACCAATAAAATTGAATATTTTAAAGTCCCGAATTTAAGCAACTCTTTGAAAAAATTTGGCTAAAATGGGTGGCTTAGGGGTTGCTTATATTCGGGACTTTACGGTAAATGCATATTATAGTTGTATTACATAAAAATGATGAAAAAAGTATGCAGTATTAATTGCATAATAAATGTGTATATGTATTTTTAATTTAATTACAGTCGTCCCTCTCTATAATCACCAAGCCAGTCGCACCCTATTTTGGTGATTGTAAAGAGGTGTGACTATAAATAAAATACCACATTATGGTCATCTATAGGCGAAATGTGGCATGCTTCCATCTAAAACTTTTTTTCTTACTAAGTTAACGATATATGCCCACTAATTGAAAGTTGTAGAGCTTGTCGAGACGCATCTAATGGTAGTTAGATGCGTCTCGACAAGCTCTACAACTTTCAATTAGTGGGCATGTATCATTAACTTAGTAAGAAAAAAGGTTTTAGATGGAAGCACTCCACATTTCGCCTATAGGATCACTTTATATGTGAATATGAAAATTGGCCACAGATTATATAATCCATATTTAGTTAAAAATTGGTGACTATAATGAAGGTTTTTTTATTAATAAAATTGTTAAAAAATCAAATTTTTATGGTGATAGTGATTATAAGCGATTTGTGACTATAATGAGGTTTTTTTACTATGTTTGAGTCTGTCGCACAAAATTGGGTGCTTAAATAGAGGTGTGACTATATGGGGTGTGACTATAGGAAGGTCTGACTATAGTTATTTTAAATAAAATGTTAAAAATTAATTTTTTTGGTTACACGAAAGGGTGGTGATGGTCATCACTAGTTATAGTTAGAAATATTTTAAAAAAAACTTGCATTTAAAAATATGTATTTAGAAAAAGGTACTGTATATATTGTTATAATATCTCTTTTTTTTTAAAAAAAAAAAGAAATCTTTTCTCTAATCTTTTATTTTAATAAAATATAATAAAATATATTTATATATATCTGATATAAACTATACTAATCTATTTGAGAATAAAAATAAAGTTAGGGGCACGCCATTTATCACATAATTTTTTTTACTTTAGTAGCCTCCCTATTTATATATAGTGTGATTACCCTATTTTAATTCTAATTGGTTAATATAACGACTAATATTTATAATATATAATATAAATATATATAATATTAAATAATTTTTGGTTTACTAATCTGTTTTGGTTGATTTTACTACAAAAATAATTGTCTCAATAAGACAATTCTAACAAGCCCAAAATCATTAAAATCCAATTACAGAGTCATGAAATCACTAAAGTTTTGTATTTTTTTTTCTTTTTGACAAGGTCATGCTATAATTTTATTTAAAATTTTAAACTAATAATTGCAGTAATTGATATGTTTTCAAATAGTATAGTCAGATCTCCATAAATGCAATTTGTAGGGACAAGCCTATAACGTGCATTTAGGGAGGTTTGCATTTAGAAAGCGCCAATAAAATTTCAACTTTAAAAATTAGATCATCGAGTTTGTGTAACTTCTACCAAAAACTGTATAACCTATCTTAAATACTAAAATTTGATTGGCTACATGCATTTAGAAAAGTTAGTGTAATATAAAATGTTATTTAAGAGAACATGCATTTGCAAAATATAGAATGTGCATAAGAAAAACACATGCATTTAAAAAGATATTGCATTTATGGAGGTTGTATTTATAGAGGTCTGACTATAAAACCCAACTTTATTCAGCTGCTTCTAAATAAGTACTCAAATGCAATATGCTACACTAGTAACTGAGTTACCAGAAGTTATATTAGACTTTCAAAGAAAAGAAAAAAAACTAAATAAAAAGAAAAGAAAAAAGAAAAAGGGAAATAACACTGAAATAACAACAATAAATAGAGGGGGAAGAGAAATCAAAAAAGAAAAAAAGAAAAAGAAAAATACAAATTTTATAAAAGTACAAAAACCCTGTAAAAATATAATTGATAGTTACTTTAACTTGTGAAAGGTTGTAAAAATTATATGTTACTAAATAAAGAGGTTTCTGCTCTATCTAAATTTATTTATTATATATGTGAAGGAAAAAACTAATACTAGCAAAAAACCCTATCTAAGTTGCAAAGAAATATATATAAAGAACTATAGCTAAAAAAAAAAACTTCTACTGTAAAAAGAAATATTGTTTTAATAAATTCTACATATTATTTATTGTTTATTTTAGTGTAACTGAAATTCACTTATAACTTAATTCCAATATGGTAGCTATATTTCCAATTTGAAAGAAATAAACATTGCCAATTTTAAAGGAGTAAATCACCGGACATCTATTATATAGATCATAACTAGATTTTGGCCAATTTTAATCTAATTTGCTGAAAATAACAAAACTATATTTACTTAAATAACTTTTGATCCAGTGATCAGAATTAAATGAACTTTTTTTTGTTAGATGCACCTTACTAAGAGCTTTATTTTAAAAAAAAAGTTCATTCAAATTAGACTACTAAATACCAAGATAATTGACAAAAACTGTTTTTTTGCTTCTTAAATTTTAGGAGTTTTTGCCAAAATATGTAACATATGATCTCTGTACTAGATGTCCGAGGTCCTAACCAGAATGCCCACTTTGTTAAACTTTTGAAAGAGCCAAAAAAAACAAGAAATGTGATAGAAAGACCAACTTGTTTTCGTAGGGTTGAAATCATAAGTTTTGTAGTTTATAGAATAATATTAACAATATAACTTAATTGATGATCCATGAGTTAACTAAAGAATTTTCTATATTAGGATGTAACAAAGATCACATATGAACAAGACACAAATAGAAATTTTCAGGTTATAGTGAAATCATAAAAATTTTTAAACAAATATAGCATTAAAATGATACAAATGATAGAATAATACCAAGAGTTTTGATTATTAAATTATTAAATATCGATTTTTTTTTGGCAAACTTTACTTTGTGTGATCATGGCATTTACTATACTAAGACTTATTAATTAAAATATAGGACTTTGTATGATCATGGCATATACTATGCTAAGACTTATTAATTAAAATATAGGACAAATCATAGCATTTAATAATAATGTTATTTTAATTTTTTTTTATTTTTTCTTTAATTTTGCTTGTTTCAAAACACCTAAACTAATAAACAGACTGTATTACAATAATCCCACTAGATCTAATCTTGATTTGCTAATTTTAACTTCGATTTAATAACAAAATGATTCTTATATTTATATAACTTAAATAACAAACAATATTACCCAATTGTATTTAGAAGATAACAATTTACTGAACCTTTCTTAGGATTTCTAAATGAAACAATGAATGGAGAAAAGGAGAACTTTCATCATATATTAGACATGTTGGTTTAATAGAATTAATAGTATATAGTAGAACATTGCACTTAAACTGATTTGTGATTCAAACAAAAGTACAAGAATTTAACCAGAAATTTGAATAAAATTAGATATGAGAATTCTTCTTTCTTGAACGGGTTTTGTATGTCAAGAAATAATTATTATTTTGTAATAAAAGGTTCATTATAACAAAACCCTATACAAGTAAGAGGGCTTCCAGAAATTACGTAATATTTTGTTACTAATAAATTTCAAAATTTTACCCCACCCACCCACACCTGATACTCTATTAGTCAATCAAATTTTATATTTTTTAAAATTTATTCATATGTTTTAATTTATGAAATTGATAATAACTATTGCTTTACTAGACCAATTTAGATGATTTAACTACCAAAATGTTTGTCTCGCTGAGACGATTCTAACAAGCCCAAAATCGTTAAAATCTAATTACAGGGTTCCATAATCTTTCAACTTTAGTATAATTTTAATAGTGATTTTTTAGAATCACTAAGTAAATTTCTTTAATAATGAATAACTTTTGATCCACTAGCCCATTTTGGATAATTTAACTACCAAAATGTTCGTCTCAGTAAGACGATTCTAACAACCCCAAAATCACTAAATTCTAATCACAGGATCCCAAGATCAATAAAGATTTGTATTGTTAGACAAGCAATAAAATCTTTATTGATCTTGAAATCCTGTAATTGGAATTTAGCGATTTTGGGCTTGTTAGAATCGTCTCACTAAGACGAACATTTTGGTAGTTAAATCATCCAAAACGGGCTAGTGGATCAAAAGTTATTCAATATTAAAGAAATTTACTTAATGATTCTAAAAAATCACTATTAAAATTACACAAAAGTTAAATAATCTTGGGACCCTATGATTAGATTTTAACGATTTTGGGCTTGTTAGAATCGTCTTAGTGAGACGAACATTTTGGTAGTTAAATCATCTAAATTGGTCCAGTAGATCAATAGTTATTAATAATTTTATAATTTTATATTTTTGGCCAGAATTATAAAAATTTGACCAAAATTATAATTATAACCTGATATTTTCGGGACCCCACCCACCCACCAAAACATCACGTAATTTCTGGAAGCCCTCTAACACAATTAGAATAGAAAGATTATTAAGTTATTATATTGTATAGCTTTGGATTTCAAGTTAATTCATTCGCAAAAACTCGTTCACAGAGATTCATAGTGGAAATATTTTACAAAAAGAATCTATGAATACACATAAATTGCTGATCTTGGACTTTGCTAAAAGTGGTATTCTACCATATAGCACCTGAGAGTTAACATATGCTTAGCAACTAAGATTTCAACTTGACAACAAATCTTTATAATAACAAAAGGTAAAAATTCTCTAATTTTTAAGACTTTAGAACAATTTCTAATAAAGAAATAGCTAACATTATTGATTTTTACTTTGATAATCAAACAAATTCTATATCAGTATCTGTTATTAAAATGGAATTGGAGTGAAAAAGATGAACATAAGGCATTTATTTATTCTCAAAAACCTGCAAAAATGGGTCTTGCAAGTTTTTTTCACCAGGTTTTAGTGCAAACTGTAGTGTGACAAATAGTCACAATAGAATGGTAGCTAGAGATGAATAGAAAATGAGAATGTCTTCTTTTGCAAAAACAGGAGCAAAATGAGTATATGAATTTCAAGGAGCTGATATCAATAGAGGATGTTCTGATTTATGGCTCCATATTATACTGCGTTGCAGGCCTAAGTTCAGATTTGTCAAGTTTTCAGAAATATTTTGACAATGCTCACAGTTAACTCATACACTCGAAATTTCTTTTAATAATATAACAAATTTCAACGAAGGCTTTGCTAGTGAAATGCCACAAGTTGCAGAATATTATCAAAAAGGAATTAGAATAACAAGAGATTTACATAAAGCAAAATACTGGTATCAAAGGTAAATTTTATTAAACTTAAATGTATTGTGATGCATCACAATCAAATACAACTGAATTTATTTAAAGAGCATTATATGGGCAGCTATCAATAGAAATCAAGCAAATCAACATTTGAAAAAAATTTAATTCCTTAACTTTCACAGCTCATATCTCAATGAATTTTAAAGTTATCTTGATGATTTAATATTCAAAAGAAAGCTTACGATCTAAGCTTTCTTTTGAATATTATTAAGATAGCTTTAAAATTCATTGAGATATGAGCTATGAAAGTTAAGAAATTAATTTTTTTTCAAATGTTGATTTGCTTGATTTCTATTGACAGCTGCCCATATGATATTAAGAAGCATTTAGTTCTTGGTTTGTAGACTTTACTACTAATTTAATTCCACTGATTGATTAATATTCTTTATAAAACAATAATTAGTACGAATAAGATGATTTGGAGGGCTTGATGTAATAGTAAGCAAGCATTTATATTCTTAGTTTGGACTTGATTTACTGACTTTAATTTCGATTGGCACAGATCAAAAAAAAGTAAATTAGAAAAATATTAGAAATATCAGGTTTTGATTTCTGTTGATTTTTAGTACCTATTGTGACAACAACAGAAATATATTAGGTACTAATAGAATATATTTGTATATACAGATAGAAGTACTTTTTTAAGAAAAAATACTTTTATCTATAAATACAATTAGGGGAGTGACAAAAATCAGGTGAGAGGGGAGAGAGTAAAAAAAAAAAAATTATATATAAGAAACTGACTATTTATATATTAAGAAAGAGGGAGGAGGTAGGCCTCTGATAAAAAATAATCAGATGATTGATGACACGGCCCTTATATTCTATTAGAAGGTTTTAAAGAATTTATATTTTGCAAAATAGATAGCATTTATTTTTTAAAATAAACTATTTACAAATATTATTTTCAAATTAAGTTCTGAATGTATTTATTTATGATTCAAACTATATATAACAATCATTATATATATAAGTTATAAATTGTATTCATAAAACAAATACTTCTATTTGTTTCTTATTTAATTATTTGCAACCACAGATTCTATTTTTTAAGTTTCTACATATTTCTAAAACTCATTAACTTTGAAATACATTCGTTATTCTCTAATTTTACTAATTGATAGCCAGAGGTATAGATGGTGGTAAAATTAAATTTTAATTTTGTAAATTTCAATGATTGAAAATTAAATTCAACTGTTGAAACCAAAATTATTTTCAACAGTTGAAATTAATTTAATAGTCAAAATTAATTCAACAGTTGAAATTAAATTAACTGTCAAAATTAATTCAACTATTAAAATAATTTAATTATTAAAATTAATTTGGCTATACCAGGAATGGAGTGCAATATAGTATATATTATTTGAGGAGTGAAATAATGTGAACAAATACTGTTCTTTGATTGGTTATATTTTTACATGACATTGTAGTTTGATTTGCATTTTATATTAAACCAGCTTGATACATAATTATCCCTTCCAAAGGATTATTTTAAGTATTTCAAGTTTAAGATATGCCTCTTTTTTTTTTGATTTATTTCTGATATTACCAGTTTTGTCTATTGATATATCACTTGATTTAAGTATTCAAATATATATATATATATTTTTATAATATTTACTAATGCTATTTACGACTCCATTCTCATACAAAATGCTTCTTTATACTGCATTTCATCATAACACCTAAGGGCAGTATCATTAATCACCTGATTATTTTTTATCAGAGGCCTACCACCCTCCCTCTTCCTTAATATATATATAGTCAGGTTCTTATATATAATTTCAACTTTTTTTTACCTCCTCCCCCCTAAAAAATCACCTGATTTTTGTTACTCCCCTAAATAAGTTAAACTTTTAGATGTGATTAAATGATTAAAGTTAATTTCTATACAAATTTAACTTCTAATTATAAAATATTGAATAAACACAATATATTATTAAATTTTATACTTGATTAATTATATTATATAATGCTATACACATATAGGCTAGGATGTAAATAATTTATTAGTTAGTATTGATAAACTGTTAAAACATTCATTTTTTAAAACTTATAATATAATCTACTAATATCTTGATGAGCAAGTTATGGTCAAGAATGGCATCACAATTTAACAATTGTTTTATCATGATAATACCAAATCAGCCTTAACTGCATACAGTATCATATGTTGATTTGTAGTAAATCAAGTATCATACTGAACTTTTGTAATGCTTGTTAATAGCATTGTGCAGCTACCTTATTAAATTTTTGGTCCCAAATAAAATAGAAAGCCTGATTCCAAACTTAATTAATGTGAGTTAAATAAAAGATTTGGGAGTTTGGGTTTTGATTTCAAATAAAGTAAAAACAACGTAGTAATATTGAGAGTTAAAAAAAAAATTTGGGCCATAACTCTAGATATCTTAGCTATAACAAAAAAAATAAAACTTTGAGCATTTAGATTATAACTTCCAGACTTGGCATATAGAATTTTTAATTAGTAAAAAATAAATTATTTAGCTAATCAATTTTATTATTGCAATGACTAAAAAAGATTTAGAAACTATAATAGTTGTACTAAAATTTAATAACTGCATTTTGCAACAAAAACTTTTGACAAAATTGCTATTAGTATTACTTCAATTAATTGTAGTACTTGTGCATGATCTTTTTAATTAACTAATCACTTTGAGAGAAATGCTTGAGAACCCTTAAACTGTTAATTTTAATTTCAACTGTTAATTTAATTTCAACAAATGATTTAATTTCAACCATTGATTTAATTTCAACCATTGATTAATTTCAACGGTTGATTTAATTTCAATGGTTGATTTAATTTTAACTGTTAATTTAATTTTTGTATGTAAATTAATTTTAACAATTGAAATTTAATTCGGCATTTCAATCTTAAAAAATTTTTGGTGAAATTATTTCAACAATTTCTATTGCCGAATGTAGAAATTGCCACTATAATTTCACCACCATCTATAGCCAGAGCCAATTTTCCTAAAGTTTAAAATTAAGTTATTGTTAAAAAACCATGTAAATCTCTATAAAAACAATTAGTAAAATGATACTCAAGATTTCAAATATTAATACTGATATATACATGAAATCATATCACCTGTGCACATTGTTTCGAGTAACATACCATAGAAAAGTTTCTTTTTTTCTAGTTCAATACCAATTTCTAAATTATAACAATAACCAACTTGATATATTCTGTTAGGATTATATATGTTTGCTAATTTTTGAAAATATGTGAATGACTTGTTTTCATTTTTTTCAACTCCTATTTCACTTTGTAATTTAATTGAAATTCTAAATTTGTAAATTCTTTAATTCTTTGACTAGCTACTTCTATGCTAGGTTTGGTTCAAACTAGAGAAGGTGTAGGAGAATAAAGAATAAGTAGGACTCTTTAAATTACTAAATCATTTATCTCTTAGCAAATCTTAGAGTATCTAATCTGTTTTCATAAATTAACTAATTCTTTATCAATTAAAATTAGAAATGTTAATGGAGTAAGATACTCCAAAGTAATTGTGAAGTATAACTCACTCTATACCAGTGTGGTTTAGACATGACACCACCTCGGATTACTAAGATATTATTAATAGAAGTAATTGCTCTGGAGTAATACTACTAATACAAAATGAATTATACTTGGAGTATTATTGTATATATATTTTTTACTATATTTTACCAAAATAAGCTAGCATATTTTCAGAAAATACAGTACTATAAACTCCAGAGTATTACATAGTGCTTAGCACATAGTACTCAGGTTATACTCAGGGTTATACTCTAGGTTACACTTTGAAGTATGCTCTGATTCATACTTCTTGAGTGTGGTGTTAAGGAATACTTTGCCAGAGTATGCATCATACCACTCTGGAGCACTCTGTTAACATCCCTAATTAAAATCGAGCGAATTACAATATTTAATTAATGGTTATTTTCATAGCCACTTCTGGTCAGATAATCTTTAGTTGGAAACTGTTCTAATAAGGATTGGGCAGAAAAAGAGCAAATTTCTTTTTTAATATTAGGTCTTTAATTGTTTCTACTTAACCCATATCAGCAAATTATATATATATAATCTTACGTAAGATATTACGGCCTATAATATTACAAAAATCTTACGATTGATGCGATATATTACATAATATATTACGTTATATTACGGTAATATTATGGTTATTATTTCGAAATATTTCAAAATATATTGCGAAATATTGCGAAATAGACCAAATAAAAAAATGCAAATTACCTCCTCTACAGGAGTCATATACTTATGCCGATTAATAAACTAATGCGCGCAGGAGATAATATTTTGATATTTCCGCATTGTTTCGCAATATTTTGCAAATTTTCGCAAATTTTCAAAATTTTTTAAAAAATAAATAAACGATATACATATTCACATAATCATGCTTTTTTACAGGTATTCACAACATTTCACACAGTTTCGCAATTTAAAATAAAATTTTATATTAATTTATTTTTTATTTTTATCTGTTATATATTATATTTTACGTTTATTAAATATACATTTTTAATTAATATTACATACTTTATTATATATTACGTATTATTTTTATATTATTACAAATATTTTAAACTACTAATTCTATTACTATATACAAAAAACTAGCCCCATACACTTATTTTCGCTCACCCCACAGTTAGCTATTATTTTCGCTTTTTTGTTTTTTATTGTTCTTAAAAGTGGCAGAAGTCGTAGTTGGTATATGCAAAGTTTTAAAAAGTTGTTTGTTTTCTTGCAAAGTGCCGAAATAATATAAATTAATAAAAAAAATTTTAAAAATAAACCAAAAAAAAACAAAAACAAAAACACGAAACGAAAAAATAAATAAAATGAACCTTGCAAGAACTTGCAAACACATGCAAAAACTTGCAAAAACTTGCAAAAACTCCCATTTCTCTAAAGAACGTTTTTGAAAATTTAGAAATTGCTAGGGGTGTGTTTTTGAAAATGTCAGAAGTCATAGTTGGCATGCGCAATGTTTCAAAAAGTTTTGTTTTTCTTGCAAAGTGCTAACATAAAATACATTAATAAAAAAATTTTAAAAATAAACCAAAAAAACAAAAACAAAAAACATGAAAAAAAATAAATAAAGTGAAATCTTGCAAAAACTTGCAAAAACCTGCAAAAACTTGCAAAAACTTGTGCTTATTTCTCTAAAGAAGCTCTTAAAAATTTAGAAATTGCTGGAAATGTGTTTTTGAAAGCATTGGAAGTCATAATCGGCATGCGCAAGATTTCAAAAAGTTGTTTGTTTTTTTCAATAAGTGCTAAAATAAAATAAATTAATAAAAAAAATTTTAAAAATAAACCAAAAAAACAAAAACAAAAACAAAAAACATGAAACGAAAAAATAAATGAAGCGAAATCTTGCAAGAACTTGCAAAAACTTGCACATATTTCTCAAAAAGAAGTATTCGTGAAAATTTAGAAAGCGCTAGAAGTATGTTCTTGAAAGTGTTGGAAGCCGTAGTTGGCATGTACAATGTTTTGAAAATTGGTTGTTTTTCTCGCAAAGTGCTGAAATAAAATAAATTTATAAAAAAAATTTTAAAAATAAACCAAAAAAACAAAAACAAAAAATACGAAATGAAAAAATAAATGAAGTAAAACCTTGCAAAAACTTGCGAAAACTTGTGAAAACTTGCGCCCATTTCTCTAAAGAAGCGTTCTTAATTTAGAAATTGCTAAAGTGTGTTCTTGAAAGTATTGGAAGTCATAGTTGACATGGGCAAGGTTTTGAAAAGTTGGCTGTTTTTCTTGTAAAGTGCCGAAATAAAAATAAAATAAAAAAATTAAATAATAAATAAATAAATAAAAAATGAAAAAAAACAAACAAAAACAAAAAAACAAATGAAAACAAAAAATGAAAAACAAAAAAGTGAAAAAAAACAAAATAGAAGATCTAATTATAAACAAAAGATCTAATCTAATCTTGTAGTACAGAATTTGAATATTATTAAACTTTTTCGAACTATTTTGAAAAATTAGTCTAATGCATGATCCAGGTTACAAATTTACTGATTCAGCATGGTTTTCTAGTCCTAAAATATTTTGAAAGGTTTCGAAATATTTTGTAACATATTTCGAAATATTTTGAAATTACTTTCATAATATTTCAAAAATTTGATATTTCGAAATATTTTGAAATATATTACATAATATTTTGCTTATATTATAGTTTATAAGATCTTACATAAGAGGGTGTAGCGACTTAGGGAAGTTGGTAAGTTGTCACCCCCCAAGTGGCAGGTCTAGGGTTCAAATCCCACTAGCAACGCTTTGGAAAAATAGACCTGTGTTACGGTAACTGTTTCCTGTCGATCGGTTGGGTATATTACCTGTAGTCCTTGGTTACCATCTCAAATGGGAGCTTTCGGGCGAAGTTGTGTCCAGTGATACAGACAAATCCAAGGAACCGGGAAAATGGAAACCCATTTGAAAAGTCCCGAGTAAGGAGGTAGCAATGATCTTTGATGGTGCTACCAGAACCGGAATATCGGAAACTAGAGCTGGAGAACTGGATGATATGACCTTCGGAGGAGAGGGTCTACCAACCTGGCCGCCGGAGTCGTACCGGAGGAAAAGGACCTATGTTCTGGAATTAGATATTAGGGGAAGAAAAACCATAGTAGCACCTAATGCTGAATAGATCAACCCTTCCGGGCCAACTGGTTTGGAAGTTTGGGGCACCCGGTGATGGACCGGTAGGAAAGTAATAGTGGGTACCGGGGTCAGTATGAACCTTACAAGGGCAGAAGTAGGTAATAGTAGCGGTTAGGTACCCCCTGACTGCAAGTTGCTTGCTTCGGTTAGTGATACCACCAAAATAGATTTTTGAAAAATGCCTATTTCATCTTCATTAGAGAAAATTAAAATTTTTTATAAGGAAGAGCAAATAAAATTTATATGGTTATGTTCCTTATAATTTCGTCTATTCAAAAAAAGTATTAAATAATTTCGTCTTTTAAATAAAATAGGTCAAAAACAATTTCGTCTTCAAATTTTAATTTCAGGTTTTAGAACCCGAAATGCTTTCGTCCTCATGTATAGCCTCGGTGAGTGCGTAAGTTACCGAAGTGTAGGTAATACCTGTGTGGGACAGGGACTGCTCTACCAAGTTTACCC
>QKWP01001694.1:21315-47173 GCA_003550325.1 Gigaspora rosea | reverse complement strand
GAGAAACAGAAACCCATTTGGCAAGTCCCGAGTGGAGAGGTAGCTAGACTTTCGACGGTACTGGGGAAAAGGATCTTAGCGGTGACTGACTGGAAAACTGGACGGGCAAGAGCCCCTATGGCAAAGGGGGCCTACCAACCTGGCCGCCGGAGAAAAAAGTCATGTGTTATAGAAGCATGAACCAAGGAAAGGGAGACCTTAGGCACCTAAAGCCTGGCAGACCGATCCTTCCGGGCCAACTGAATTGGTAGTCTGGGATAACTGGGGAAAAGGATCCAAAGAGTGACTGACCGGGTACTGGGGTCTAGTGAACTTCGCAAGGGCAGTAGTAGGTAATGGTAGCGGTTGCAGGGTAACCCCCTGACTGCAAGTTGTTTGCCTCGGTGAATGTGTAAGTTACCAAAAGTGTAGGTGAATACCTGTGGGGGACAGGTATCACTCTACCAGGTTTACCACAGGGGCAAATGCCCTCCAATAGGTGTTTGGCTAAAGCCTCAGGGTACTTTCATAGCGAATTACTCGTGAAAGTGTATATTGAGAGAAACATTGAACATGGGTAGAAGCCAGAGAGTTTAAATAGGCAATCCCCTAGCTGGGTTGCAGGTATGGCATCTAGTGTAGAACCTTCGGGCGGACTACTTAAATTAGACAACCAAAAGTTGTACGTGTGGCTAGTTGTACTTATACAAATGTAATATGTGGCACAGTCATATTGACCAGGCCAACCCATTTGGATCAATAAAGTGCTGAGGCACCTAAGTGGTCACCTTAATATTAAAAAAAAAAATAATAATAATTTAGTAATTGACCAATCAGAATTAAAGCTTGCTATACTACATATTATATGATTTATATATAGGGGGCATGTCCAGGTCACAATAAGAGAGGGCATGCCTCAGCCTGAGGCATGCCCCCTAAGGGCATGCCCAAAATTTTTACCATGCCCCAACCCTAAATCCAACACAAGGAAATAATGTGCCTTTTAAATTTCGGAATACAATAGCTTGAAATTTATTTTGTAAAATATTAAACTATGTACCACAATAAGCACCAAAAAAATGAGATAGTGAAGGCTAAAATTATTTTTTTTTGATGATGTGTTACTTTTATGCATAATATAAAATAGAAACACTATTAAGCTTTATCTACCTAGACTTATACCATCTTTAGTATAGAATACAGTGTTATTTTTAAAATTTAAACAATGCCCAATGGTATCGCTAGTAGAACGCAATAGCCCATAATGATTGTTGTCTCCCAAACAAAAAGAACAAGCCACAACTGTTATTATTAATCTGCTATATTATACAAAGTATATGCTATAGTATGGAACAGTAAAAGACATCCAATCTATACATATAGATGCTAATTTTGGGTGCTTATATAATCAATTCTAATTGGCTAATTTTTGTGCTATTGATTTTGATTGGCTAAAAACCTATATATGTTTTTTTTTATATTAAATACCAATTTTTTAAACTTATATAAACTTTAATGTCTTATAACTTTCTTAAAATTAAAAATAAGAAAAATTCCTCTGACGGAAATGTAGTTTATCTAAAAATCTATCAATTAGTCAGAGGGTTTTTGATTTAATTTTTTTTAAAAAAGTTATAACAGTTTAAAGTTTTACTAATAACAAGTGGATGTCTTTTACTGTTCAGACTGTATTTCAAAAAAACCAATAGGTGTTATTTTGTCTGCTGTGCCAATCTTTTTGAAGTAATGCAAACTACTTTTTATTTACAAGATAGTTACAATGTAACTATAATGCTAGATCTAGTAGTAAAGATTTGTTGTATAAAGCAGAAGGGCATCAAATTACCTAAATCAAACCTTGAGTAAACTTGCTATAAAATAGGCTATTGAAAAAGCTTGTTTTGAAAAAACAAGTTGTCAAAATAAGCTATTAAAAAGCATTTTATAGAGTTTAAAGTATGCAAACTTTACTCAAAGATTAACTAAAGGGTAAATGGTTTTGCAAAGCTAGATTTTTTATTTTTATTTTTATTTTTTTTTAAATGTTAAAGGTAAGACCTTGCTTTTATCTTTATTAAATTTAATAGAAACTTTTTACAATACTGAAAAATTTTTATTTTTTTTTAAATCTAATGCTAAGAATAAAAACTTAGATATATATCTAAATAAACCTAAATATTTATCTGCAGCCTAAATCTAAGCTATATTTTTTATATAAAAATCAATTATCATATCTGATATGAAAAAAATCTACATTTACAAATTAGGATTTTATTAATAAAATTGCATCATAGTTACTTAGTAAATATTTCTCATTTTTTATAAATGATTCACAGATTATTAATTTATAAATTATAAAACTTTTATAGTAACACAAATCTTTTTCAATCTTAGAATCTAGTAATTAGGTTTTAATGATTTTAGACTTGCTAGAATCCTCTTATTAAAGTGATCATTTTGGTAGTTGAATTATCAAAATTGGCCCAGTAGATCAAAAGTTATTAACAATTGAAAATTAATTTTCAATTGTTAATAACTTTTGATCTACTGGACCAATTTCAATGATTTAACTACCAAAATGATCAGCTAATGAGAGGATTCTAGCAAGCCCAAAATTATAAAAATCCAATCATAGGATCCAAAAATCAGAATAAATTTGTATTACTATAAGGGTGGTGACATATATTATGTAATATAATTTTACTATACTCCCTATACCTCTTCCCCCTACATAAGAGAAATTTGATTGGCTATTAAGAACTTCTATACTTAACATAAGGTTTCAAAGACCCCCTTCACCCCCTCTAAAATATTATGTAATATCTGTTACCATCCTAAATGGTTTATAATTTTTTAATAAATTATAAAACTTCTATAGTAATACAAATCTATTCTGGTCTTAGGATCCAGTGATTAGATCTTAATAGTATCTTAATGATTTTGGGCTTGCTAGAATCCTCTCATTGAGAGGATCATTTTGGTAGTTAAATTATTGAAATTGGCCTAGTAGATCAAAAGTTATTTACTATTAAATATTATATCTAACTTTTTAATAATCATAATTGGCTAATTGAGGTATTAGGTGGGGTGGGTAGGGTAGGGGTGAGGTGGGCTCATAGTAAAAAAAAATCAGCTGATTTCTAGAAGCCCCCTAATAGAAATCACAGGTTCGTATTATTTCTCCAACAATCACTTCACTACTACTTCACTGACTTAATATTTTATCGACAAATACTCACTAACAAGTTCATTTTACTATCAGTTTGTTTCACTGAAGTTTATTTCATTGGTAAGTTTTTTTTCAAAAAGCACTCTAACTTTAGACCTAATTCTACCTAATTCTACCTGACCCTAATGACAATGACTAGAATTACTTTGTCAGTGAAATAAGCTTTAGTAAAATAAACTGTTGGTAAAATGAACATATCGGTAAATAATTGTCGGTGAAATGTTATGTTGGTGAAGTGATTGTCGATTAATTGATTGCCATCCAGAAATCACAACTAACTTTTATATACTACTATATAGTAGGTAAGTTTTGTTAATTCCAATACAAAATAACTCAACTACATACTATATATACTGCAATAGCTTTAAGTTTTATACCAAATTTTTTATAGCAAATTTTAAAAAAATTCATGACTATAATTTCACCACAAGCCAACTAAACCTTAACCACATAGTGTGTGTTACCACAATATTATTAAGTTTACACCAAAATTTTACAGCAAACAATTTATATCTATAATTTCAATACCAAATTAACTCAACCTTAACTACATACTGTGCTACCACAGTTGGCAGTAAGTTTGTAAAAAACAAATCATAGTAAAATTTATAACAGTAATTGCAATACAAACTAACTAGTAATTAACTCAACCTTAATCACGTACTGTTTTGATAGCAAGTTTTATAGCAGAATTGTTTACAGTAAATAATAATACTGTAGAATTCACAACTGTAATTCCAATACAAACTATGTATCATGATAGCAAGTTCATAACAAAATTTTTTACAATAAATCATAGAATTTGAGTGCCAATCAAAATCCTGACATGTCACAATCCCGACAAAAAAATCCCAACTGTAAAAATCTCAACAAATCATGATAACAAAAATTTGTTAGGTTTATTTAAGTTAGGTTAGGATTAGGTAAGTGCTATGATTAGAGTGAGCACCTAGATTAGGATTAAGGTTTAGGTAATTATATATAAAAATTGCTCAAAGAATACTTTTTTTTGCTTGTTGGGATTTGTCAGGATTTTTTTTTTTGTCAGAATTATGACCTGTTGGAATTTTGATCCAAACCATTAAATTCATGACTATAATTTCAACACATGCTAACTCAACTTTAACCACATACAGTATTATCATAATAGATTTTTACATTTTTGTAATCTTTTACAATAAAAGTTATGATAGAAATAATACTATAATTCTAATACATCTTTGTGCCACCGCATAATGATGGGACTAAAAATTCTTTTTAATAGATCACAATCTAATTTTTAGCATCTGTAGATTACTACCCACCGCAATAGCTTGTAAGGTTTGTACCAAAATTTTTATTATGTCATAGTTATAGTTTATAAGTTTTATAAAGAATTTTTTACAGTAAATCAAATAGAAATTACGAAAGCTTCAATACAATCTAACTCATAGTTAGCTAATACAATAATAAAGTTAGGGCTGGTGTTAGGGTGAAAAATTATAAGACTTAAAAAAAATAATTAGTTGAACATAAAGAATCTTTAAATAAAGGATCTAGTAATGCCAATCTTTGTTACTATTGATGAATATGTTTGGGTAAAACAATTATTTAGCTAAAACATAAGGATTGCTATCATCTATTTAATTTACACTAATGCATTTACCGCAATGTAGTAACCAACAACATTGTTTTATTATAGACTTACCTACGTACATTAAATTCTATTGATACACAAAAATTAATTATATTTCGCATGGCTCACTGCATTTGTCCGACGCATTTCTTGTTTGAATGTTATAACAAAAGCATATATTACACTTTAATTATTTCTACAGAAATAATAAAATTAATGAGTTGTACATGTGATTTTTACTTCACCTTTATTATACTTGAGACAATGTGGGAACAGACCTAACAAAATTTTTAGAAGTATAATCATTCAATACCATCGATAGTCGTTATAGCACCTATCGAGAAGCACGCTAAGCTTTAGAAATATCATTTCAACGTCACAGTATTTGCTATTCTTTTATCGCATAAATTATGATAATAAAAATGTGACGTTACTTATATCGTTGCGCTACCAGGATTACAAAATCCATCAGTTATTTGTGAATTCCCGTTCGTGCTGGCTATCTTTTTCACTTCGAAGTACCCAATCCAAGATTCATCTGCACATTTTATAATTCAAAGTAAAAAAATGGGAACTTGAATTATCTGGATTGTCATTATGCGTACAGGATTCCATTCAGATGACAGAAATAGGCACTAAGGGAAATACATTCTTAATAGAAGAAAATTTTTCATTAATTGCATTGAATGCATGTTTAAGAGTGACAAAGATCCTTCAGAAAATTTTTTCACTATCGATAACAAGGCTCAAAATTATAAATCAAATATCAATATCAAAAAAAATTAAAAAATTGAAATATGTACTTGTTGATATTGCTGTAACATATCTGAGGCATTACTTCTATAATTCAGACTTTTGCTAATAAAGCCAATGGAAAAAAACAGAATAATTTATTATCAGACGGCATAAAATAAGACAATGTCAATATCTTAGCTTCGATTTGTTTATTCTTTAAGTATATAGAAGGTTATAAACTGGGATCTTGAGGAGGGCAAATTTTATCTTGAAAAAAAATTCAGAATTTTTATATAAGTACAAATCCTTAAATCAATCAATGTATAAAATAGATTTTACTACCGAGAATTTTCAATAATTCAATCTTGTTAGACTTATACTGTAAGTGCATAATGTCTTAAACCCAGTAATTAACAAATATATACGTACAATTTTAAATACAGTATCATGGTATATATATATATATATATATATATATTTACGAAAAGGTAGAGAAATCCAAAGAATTAAGAACAAAGCTATAAATTTATAGTGTGGTGGTTTACGATTTCAAATTACTATTAAGTTTTGATAGAATACTTTATTTTATTAAGTTTATTATTACCTTCTATTTTGACCTAAATTTTACATGGTTTAAAAGATTCTTGGCGTTAAATTAATCTTTTTTTAAGTTGATTGTTAAAAGAATTTTTCTAATTTTAAATAAGAACAGTTTAGTATAATCATGTTCTTCAAAATGGAACAAAAATTGATAATATCTAAACTTGAGCAATATTACAAATAGTTATATCTGAATTTATCGTTATCTCTTTAAAAACAACGTTGAAGCTATGATAATAAACTCTTGCATCGTCTCATCGTTTTTTAAGAGAAATGTTTATCACTTATAAATTCATTTATTAAAATTAAACCTATACATCGAGATGGATACTTGTCTAATACTGTATGCTCAATTTATTCAGTTTGTGGAAATTTATTGCAAAGACTATCCTTTTACTCCACTTGAGCGTAAAAAAAGAAAGTTTAACTTCAATAATAAACGTATCTTTTTGAAAATTTAACACGTGAAATTGCTCAAGAATTCAACCTACAAAAAATCGCTAGACTCATCCTAAGTATTTGGTTATTACTCGAACCGGTAAGCTTTCTAAATTATATGCAATGAATGCAATATGCTTTGGAATATCATACTTGACTAGTAACAGTAATAGTATAAATACAAATATATAATTCCCTTTAAAGTTTTTAAAGGTATATAGTTTATTTCTTATTTCCATTAAAATTTCAAACAAAGTCATATATATTATCATATCGTAGCCTTAGTTACTATTCGATATTATTGAAGTCAACTATTAATATCATGTTTCTCTGATAATTTCTTAATATTGTAATTTACTCTTAGATATTCGATATTCGTATCTGAAGAATAAGTAGTATCGAACCTGCTTATTATAAATTAGTCTAATTTATTGGAAGCTTTCACCGATCATAACACTAGGTAGTAATGACCAATTTTTTTTCATTAAAATTAAATTAAAAAAAACCCCCTCATAATACGAGAGATAAAAAAAATGCAAGTGAGTCCTTCTCCATAAAGACGGTGCCAAGTAATCTATAAAGTGACGAGTAGTGACTCGGAAACATGCCTTCACCTTTTTTTGTTAACCTACAACCGCATAAGAGCTGTACGATGCTACCACACAAAACCGGGAATGTAGACAACGATTTTGTAATTATATATGCTAGTGCGCAAGTTATCTTCTATTCGAATTATGCATAAAATATCAGATATGGTATTCAACCGTCATCACGTGATAAATGATCGTCACAGATGCCAATTTTTAAGATATTCCATGTAACTTTTCAAATAGTTTTTTAGTTTGTCCATAAACAAAAAATGTCGTAGCACTAACTGGCGCAGCTTTTAACAATGCAGGAGTCAGTCCTTTGTAAAGTCCCAAAAATCCTTCATCAACAATTATTTGCCGTATACAAGAATATATAGAGTTAGAATATGATGGAATATTCTTAATCACATACTTTGATCGACTAGGACCTTGAATTTGTAATCGTCGTCTTAGCAAATCAAGTGGAAATATTCCAGTTTTGCCAATCATTCCAGCTATTGCACCACTTAAAAAATCCTCGGCGCCTCTTAAATTACTAAACCAGAAACTCTTTTCCTATTAAAAAATGAATTAAAATGAGATAATATAAATCTTGTGTGCTAATCCACAAGTGATTAACACAAGCATCATAACAAAAGCTGGTGAAAATTTAATATAATTTTTATAATATCAACTACAGTTGTTACAAAGTAAAGTCATTTTTGACTTTTTTCTATTTCTAATTAATTTCATTTTTGTGATTCTAAATGATAGTAAGATCAGTAAACTTGGCATGATGGTTCTTGAGATACCTTAATTTTTCTCTTAATAGTCATAAAATTTCTTTACAAAATAAAAAAAAAATCTTATGATTATCCAGAAAAAATTAAGATATTTTAAGAATCATTAGAATCATAAAAACGAGCTCTATAACTTTAATTAGAAGTATGAGAAAGGTTAGCTTAGTAGAAAAAAAAAGACTTTACTTCATAGCAACTGTAGATTATATATTATTATAAAAATTAAATTTATCACCAACTTTTATTATGATCCTTGTGTCGATCACTCGGGAATTAGCACTTAACAACAATCTTACCTCAAGGAGCCTAAACGACTTTTTAGATATTTCGTAACTACCAAACATCAAACCCATGTATGGAATAATTTGTAACACGGATGCAGAAATCCCTCGATAAAATCCGCCTATCCCCTCTTGGTTGTATATTTGTTTTATTGCATGTGTTAAGCCTGAATATATCTAAAAAAAAATAAGCAGAATATTATATATCGATATCTATTGTATAATATATGATAAACTTTTGTCTATATTTTAAGCAGTATACACCATAATATTAACCTTTTTTTCGCCCTGAGCAGCAAACCTAGTTCTAAGCAAATCGAACGGATACGTAGTAACGGTAGCGGTCACACCGCAAACAGCGCCACTCAAAAATGGTTGTAATGTTTTATTGAAAATAAGTTTATCATTTCGGCCATCACCAATAGAGCTAAATAGGATTTGCATTTGTTGATATGTTAAGAACTGGACAGTACCATATGAAAGATACAAATATTCTGCAGAAAGATTTCCTTTCCATAATCCCTATAAAAAGACCAAAAATTGATGAATGAATCAAAAAAAAAAAAAAAAAAAAAAGGTTATGAAATAAATGGTAAAAATTTAATGAAACAATGATTACCCTTATACCTTCCTCCCTTATGATCATACTAACGGCGTGTAACATGCCATTATACTTTCTATCTAAAACTTTTTGTTGAGATAATTGTGTTGCGGCAAAGCCAAATGATGGTCTTCCTGTTTGGAGCTTTATAATAGATCATTTTTCAATTACTTTGGTACGTTACTGACTTTGTCAAAAATAATAGAAATAGAGATCTTACCTGAAGACGTATTTTGACAACATCGAGTGGTGAAGCAACGAGCCTAGATAATTGAAAAAATAAGTTAGTATAATTAAATTTGCAATCCAATTCGAAATGTTTGAAATACCTGGAAACTGCACCCGCTACCCCTCCACAAATACCTGTTGCTATAGCAGAAAGTTGTTTCGAAGCCACAGCTTGATCGCTCATCGAGTACTGACCTTTTTTTTGGTTTAATTGGCTGGAGACTGAAGAGACGTTTATTATTTATCAAAAACAACAGAAAAATGTACGTATAATAAGGTCATATAAAATTAATTTTTTGGCTTTCATAACTTAAAAATAACTTGTACAATATTTAAATCATTTTATCCTTATACAGCACAATTTAATAATTAAAAGAGATCAACGTTATCGTTATGTAATGAAACCAAAATAGATATTAAATAATGATTACTTTGATTACTTCCTGGGGTGGTCGATGTACTATGTAAATCAAAACTATATCTAGTATAGTTCTAGTATCATATAAAATTTATTATTAAAGATTTTCCGTGTAACATTATAAATTTTTTAGCGCTTTTATTATCAGTTCAGCAATAACGATTATATTTATCTATATTCTGCTCTTCGTTATTATGAAACTATTACTAAAGACTTTATAAACAAATGCTTCGATGTTTATATAGAATTCTATCACGTCAATAAAAGAGAATCGAAGTTCTCTTACATACACTTTAAATTACAATATATTCAATGTTTAATTAGATGCGCAAATTTAACGACCAAGAATTCTAAAACGATATTTTAAAAGGATTAATAATGCATTACAAGAAACTAAACTATAGAGCGAAATTTTCGAAAAAATTCACCGATTAATTTAAAAATTCGTCCAGCAAACAAAGTAATTAAAATATTTAGAAAAAAAAATATTTTCCTCTAAATAATGTAAAAAATGGCTCTATTGCTTTATTGCAGAAGTAAGTAAGTATGAATTCACATTATATCTTTGACAAAAAAAAAAATAGCAACCTATGTATCTAAAAATGCAACACGATCCACGTTTATCGGTTAGGCTATAATTCGGGCCGGTTGAGTAAAATGCTTAATCGGTTGACAAAATGTAAATGACATCACTGATCATAAACGAGCAAAAGGCCGAACACGTGCGCAAAAGTGTGCGCACGTGAAAAATGAACACTGAGGCCGAGTCAAGGTCCGAGAATTCCCTTAATCGGGTGCAATCGGTTGACACCAAAATATTTCAGTTCGGTTAACAAATAATATGAGCAAAATTTCTTTTATTTCGCAAAAACTACCTTCAAAAACTGGTACCATAGTCCAGTTTTAATCAGTTTTATTATGTTTTATCAAATTTATTGGAGGCAATACCTCTTGGTAAAACGTTCAATCATATCATTTATTTCTGTTTTTAGAAGATAAATATAATTTTGTACCAAAATTTGTGAAATTTTGATGTTGATTCATTTCAAAAAAATTTTTTTGTGCCCCTGTCCAGTAGAATTCCATTATCAAAAGTAAAAAGATAATATTTATATTAACCCAAGCGCGTTCGTTTTAATATATAATATAATTGACTCGATTTACTTTTCATTTATTTATTTTTTGCCTTTATATTTACTGAATATACATACAGTATTGTATTTTAATTATTAATGCAATTAACGCGCTAAAATTAACATTTGATTATCATAATTAATACAGTAAGTTGTTACCAAAATTGTAGATAAATAACTAGTCCTGACTGCCACGTAGAGGCATACCCATACAGCCAGGTTACTTTTTCTGGGAAGAACCTTATCATTTCAAGGAAGAAACCCCTCTTTTCTTTTAGTGCAAGACTCGCTTTGAAAGAGAAAAGCGGCGGGTCACCACTCTTTTTTATTGTCGTGCCAACATCTCTGGGTTCCGAAAATTAGTTGTTTTAGTGCAGCTAAGAAGCATCTAGCCTTACATACGGTTTTTCCCACCAGAATGTTCGCCCTTATAAAAAGAAAAATGAAGAAAAAAGGTACTAAAGCATTTTCTACGACTACGTTTCAGAACGGCCTTTTCGTTTCCTCATTATTTGCATTCTAAAAAAAAAGATTGATGATGCGTATTGATTTACACATGCCACACCATGTGGATGTTTGCATCTGTAGTGACCCGAAGAATATAATATTCGTGAAACAAAAATAAACTACAAAGATACCGTAAAGTATGGAAAGTAACGTAAAGGCAATTATCAGTTCCATCTAGTCAAGATTATTAGCATATTGATAGATAATTCTTGAGATAATGCTTTAAGAGATGCGAGAGCCTAGTGTTATGATAAAAATTAACCCATTTCAACGTATCTACGGATTTCTAGCATATTCTAACTCTCTACAAAAAAAAAACAAGATTCTTCTTTAAAGTTGAAATCTGTGAAGACAAACTACATAAAAGTATAGTAATAATACTTTAGATGTAAATTCAACTCTGTTAGATTCTAAACTCAATCTAACGGATAGGTCTATGCTGGACATTACTTCCGTAAACAGAAGACAGCACTATAGATAGGAATTAACAATTATTACTGGAAAGTGTTAGCATTACAAATAAACTGGGTTTTGAGATAATTGAAATATGATTGGTTAAAGTCCATGCAATTTATGTGATACTTGAAATCTCGTGATAATCTGATCTTATATGCTGATTGGTCAATTGTTTGTTTTGATTTTATAAACAAGACTTCACGTTCTTTTTCACTCTTCATTTTATTTACGCGTCTATTTACTTTTTTACACTCTCTTCATTTTACCTTTTAGAAATTATGTCTTTCTGCCTCCACTTTTTACACAAATAATACTTTAATCTTCGATTTTCTAACGTTGCTGGTATAACACTCGGTCCACTGTTCTTAAATACGCCAATGAAGATTAGTATTATGTTTGTGAACGTTTTTGGGAATGGAAGATTGTTTACAACATCTATTGGCAGGGATCAGGGCCAGTGATTTTCTGCGGTGACAAAATCAAAATTATGTGGTGACAGAATTTAAATTATATGATGTGAACCATATTTGCCAAATTATGTGCGATTCTGCGGTATACTTGGCCAAATTATTTGCGATTCTGTGGCATGCTTACGAAATTATGTGTAATTCTGTGGTGGTATACATAACTAGAATTTGTCGGAACTTTCCGGACTCTATTTCGAAAAGAATTTTTATGACCTTGCTCGTAATTTGAATTCATTCAAAGTCTACGTCGGGAGATACCAAATCTGTTAGATTTTATATATCGACTTGCCAATAATTGGCAAATTATGTGACAATTCTTATAAATTGGCATATTATGTGCTATTCTGCGGTGATAAACACCAAATTATGTGATATAGGCGTATTTATGTGAATTCTGTGGTATTATGTGAAATACATAAAATCACTGGCCCTGGCAGGGGTGGCATGTTACTATGTCCAATTGGTTTCAATTTTTTTTGGACATATGTCCGGACATAGTGACACGCCATCCTAATCTATTGGACCTACTGGTTTCGGATAAGGAATGGTTGTGTTTTTCTTAATAGAGTAGCAACCTTGGAAGATTTTTTGTTTGTTGTTTGTCTGTACTAGCTTTTAGAAGGTGTCTAATCAACTATTATTGTTATATGGCTTGATAAGGGTGTATATGTTCCTTTTGGCAAGTGTTAGTGCTATTACTGGCTTTTGGACGGGATCCTAGAATTTTTCATAATTTCATAATAAGCAACATAGTATCTGACTATTTTAATATTCTATTTCAAATATTTATTTTTTTTTTTAAGTAGAATCATGATGAAAGTCTGTTATTGAAAAACCTACATCGAGTTACGAATACAAAAATCAAGAGAAATATACATAAAAAACCAACAAACACCATTCTTAAAATACGCCAAGTATTATGTTTGTGAATGTTTTGGGAATGGAAGGTTGTTTAACAATGTCTATTGGATCTACTGGTTTAGGATAAGAAATCAGTTTTGTGTTTTCCTTAATAGAGGAGCAACCTTGGCCTATTATGGAAGATTCTTTGTTTGTCTGTACTGGCTTTTAGAAGGTGTCTAGTCAACTATTAGTGTTATATGGCTTGATAAGTTCCCTTTGGCAAGTGTTAGTGCTGTTACTGGCGAAGACGCTGGAGCTTTTTATTATGAAATGCTGGGTAAAACGTTTGATGGTCCGTTTAATAAGAATAACATCAAATTCGATATCAAATTCACAAAGTCTACCCATTACAGGTCCACTAAACAAGGTTATATCGAGATAAGTATTTGCTTTTTGGAAGTGTCGAGTCGGAACCTAGAATTTTTCATAATAAGCAACATAGTATCTGACTATTCTAATATTCTATTTCAATATTTACTTTTTTTTTTTTTTTAAGCATAATCGTGGGGAAAGTCCATTACGTCGAGGAAGATCAAATCATTTTTACATTAAACACAAAGGTACAGTACTTTAAAAATGATAGATAATCCGATTTTCGAATTACATTTCTTTGGATTGAATTATTACCTAGTCAATAGATTATCTTCCGGTACCCAAGTGCTAGCTTTTTATTGTAATTACTGAAAGATAAAATAACATGAATGAAAACATTACTTGGATAAAAAAGATTGAATAATAGAAGTTGAAAAATGCATCTACGTCTACCACTAACTGGCATAAAATTCAATTGCAAAAATAAATTTCTACAAATGTAAACGCTTTAGTTTATTATATGAATATAGGTTTTATTCTGATAAAAAATCCATGAAAAGCCCCAGATTTCTTCTACAATAATACCATATTACTAATTAAAAACCTTAAAGCTAATTAAAATATTATATTACTTCTCATTGGTTAAATTATGTATAATCGCTTACAATATAGAGTATATTTAAATTATGTGAAAAAGTATGACCCAATATACTACCGTATACATATATATATACAAAAAATAACTATTAAACCTTATATGTGAATTATTATAATTATGAGAAATCGATTAGCCGATTTTGAAAAACAATAAACGGTTAAGCCTTATTCAATTTTTAATAATAATTGATCAAGATCACTAAATTCTTTTCCCTAAACAAATTGGTAAAAAACATTAAATAAGTAATTAAATAAAAAGTTCAAAAGAATAGATATAATCTTACCTTTCGACGACGCAAACGTACCCAACGCCTTCGACGAACAAATGAACGAAATGGTTTATAACAACCTAAATAAAAAATGAGAACAAATTATAATGCAATTCTAAATATATTATCAAAAAAAAAATTAAAAATATGTACCATGCCAGCAAGGACAATGAAAATCGGGAGCATATTCCCAACCCTCTGTAAATTAAATAATTAAAATCATAAATAATATTAACTTCCGGTCAATATAAGGATAATCTCACCTTCATCCACATCGCCAGACATATCAATCAACCATTCTTTATGAACCTACAAAATTGAAAAAGCAAAATCGAATAAATATGTGAACAATAAAATTTACACATGGACCATAAATCACTTACGACGCACCCATTCCCACGTCGGGTTTGGTACTTGATAAGTGTAAATATCCATTGGAGAAAATCTTTAAAATATTTTGCTATATCAATCAGTGGCTAAATATAATGATAAAGGACTGATAGGAGCAGTTAAAAATAAATAATTGCAAGTACTTTTGATTTTTGTCAGACCAAGGTTGAGGATCAGCTGGATTCAGTGCATTAGAACTGAACTTTGGTAAACCAAAAAAAAACAACCTACGCATATGGAGAAACAGGTTAAAGCTTTTAAGCAGATATGTAAAAAAAAGAATTAATATCAGAAACTTACCCTCGTTGATTTTCATAAAGAATATCATATTCATAATTTGGTGTATTATTTGAATCATTGTGTGTTTGAGTAACTTGATCCTAAATACAGAAATAAAGGAAAATAAGTATTCGAAATGTAATATGAAAATTTAGTGGCAGTTTTGTTCAAAAGACCAACTTTGTACCTCATTTCTAATTATATTGATCGTGCTCGTACTGAATCTTTTCGAGTTCCTCGGGTTTATGATAGCAATTTCGTCGTCCATTTCAAATAAATTTGAGAGTACGCACGTACCTGGTATGCACGTACGTACATATATCAGGTACGTAACAATATATACAGTATCAGGTATATATCTGATATGTGTTTATGATTATTACATCAACAGTATGCAAAAATTATCAGTTATTAAATTTATACGTGCGTATTGAAATTCATCAGGATATGAGCGATAAAATTAAGGCATTAATTTTTTTCGAAATGTCAATCTGCTTGATTACTATTGACAGCAGCAGCCCATATATTTTAGACTCCTGATTCCCGGTGTGATACATGGAATTTGCTTTCTGAACTTTTGAAAAAAAACCCAGCAATTTCTGAATTTTATATAACGTAATAAAGATGTAATTTGATATATACAACCCTAGCCCATACAATTATGTAATGGTTATCTGTTATTGTACTGTATTATTATCAAGTTTGCCGAATTAAAGTTAGAGGTTGGAAAGGAAATACATTTTTATTAAACTAAAATAACAAATATAATACACACATGTGAATTTCAAAATTACATTTTTTGATACGATATACGTATAATAATTCAACTAATGACGCTAATCAAAAATGTAACTATTGATGAATTCAAAAAAGTAACATTGTATCATCTTGACACCTTTGATTAAAACATCCACAACGCTAACAACAGTTCAAAGAACCTTATCATGTGACTTAGAATACTTAAGAAATTTAAGAATCGTATATGAATAAGCCAATACCGTCCGTATGTGAAACAGTGCAAAAATTTTATATTTTCGATATAAACACAACATTATCTAATTCTAATAGGTATAAATTGCTCGTTTTGCCAAAACCTAAAACAGAAATTTACAAGTACCCCAACGAACAATAATCCACAAATAAATGCAGGACCGAATTTATCTTCATATGGTCCCGAAGATCGTTTTCTGATCATGTAAACTCGACAGAGATACATACCAAGAGCATATAGCATAATCACGAGTGAAACAAACATAAATGTTCCAGCCACAATATTGGATAGGTCGTCAGTTCCAAAGTTTAATAATCCAAGAGCAAACCCATTTATGATAATGGTGAAATGTAACCAAGCTATAAAAGTCCTCTCATTGGCGAAAAATACCTTGGGTTCAACGCGAACAGGTACTGCAACACGTCTTCCTTTATAATCATTTGGAACTTGTCTAGTAGAAGTAGATGCAAAGACAGTCTCATCTTCTAATACATTTGTAGGTGGAGTAGTCCATAACCATCTTGAAGATTCTGGGTCATTGTCTGTAATCAAAGGAGTTTCCTCGGTAATTTCATCCTCATTATCTATTTGAACGGTAATACTATCTTCTTGTCCGGAACTTCCAGAGCTCATTGGATCGTTATGCTCATGGGACGGTGTATCAAGCGCACCTAGAGGTCGTTGAACACCATAGTTGCCTTGCGGTGGCTTTTGAATGTCCACATCCATCTGTGGAAGCCAAAATGGTAAAAGATGAATTCGATTCTCTTCCACGAGGGTCGAAACTCCATGAATGAACTTGGAAAACTTAGGAACGGCCTCAACCTTTAAGAATGGTTAAACAGAAATAATATTAAATAATTTAAAATTTATCCAGTATTATATATCAAAAAAAAAAAAAAGTGACACAGTTAACCCAGTGATCGACAATCACATAATGACGTCATTGTTTACCAGAATTACACAGACTGGCCTAAACTATACCCTCAAACTACCCCTAACTTAGGCCGAATGATTGTCATGTGACATTGTGATATCACTGGGTTAACTCTTCTTCAAACTACCCCCCAAAAAAAAAGATGAAAAAAAAAAGGTAAACTAACAAGATGACTGCGAACTAATTCTTGTACCCACTCAGGTGGTTCTTGTCCGAATTGTGTCTGCAATTTGACTTCCAAAACCGCATAAGGAAATCTTTCGACATCTTCATCAGGTAATTGCGAAAATGGATAATCTATACCAATGTCCATTCTTCTCCAATTGTCACCACAACGAGTAACATCTCCAAAATTATCTTCACGAACCATTGTCAGTTCAGTGTCAAGAGAGATACGAACTCGAGCATCACCAGGTAATTGAAATGCAGTTCTATTATAGAAAGTACGTAGTACTAATTAAAGAAAAAAAAAAATTACATTAAATATATTGGTAAATAATAACGGTACAATATCGTTTATTAATATTAACCTGGGTGCAGCTTTTTAGTGAGAACACGGTATTGTACTTCGTTGGCCAACCGTTCCAAATCAGAAATTTCTTTCTCACTTTTTCCTTTATCTCGTAACTTTTTAAAATCATCAGCCATGTCATGTTCACCACGAAGATATTTATTAACGTTTTTTTCTTTTATTTGAAAACGTTCTTTAACAGATTTTTCACCAGTCCAATCTTCCCTATGTGTCTTACGTTCGACGAAGATCTCAGACACGTCCATTCCTCCATACCAACGTAATCGAATGGCTTCAGCACCTTCAGTCTTTTCCAAACGTCCAAGATAAAGATCAAACTCATCGTTATCAAAATATATTGACGAAATAGCAGAATCAGCTTGATCAAATTGTTTATCAGGATTAAAAACTAGAACAGGTAGATGCTTCAATATAAGAAGTTTGAGTTCAGTAATATTTTCCGGATGAACCCAATATTTGGTAGTGTTGCGTACAAAATTTTGCTGTTGGCCACCGGAAGCAGAATTGCCTTTGACAGGATTACCACGAGTACGAACAATATCATAGAGACGCGACAATTTAACAATCAACGCGTCATAAGTTTCCTTAAAGAATGGCTTGGCATTCAAACGTGATAAATATGTGTATTTAATTTCCCTATTTGTTTGTTTCTAATAATAATAATAATAATAATAATAATTTCATTGTTAAATTTTAAAAATTAATTGAATGACACATTTTATAATTATTATTATAAATAATTGTTAATTGAATACTTACATCATGCTTTTTGATTATTTTCAAGAAACCAGAATAATTTAAACGACTAAATTTTGCAAGGTCATGTACATCAGCAATGATTAATGACAGTTCTTCTTCGAGTGCAAGGTAACGATCTTCCGTTGCCTCACTATCCTGTAATACATTATCAATTTCTTTTTCACAAAGTTGAACACGTCTATTTATGTCCTTAGACATAGACGTCTGAAAACCGTAAACCTTTTCAAGCTCTTTTTCAAGAAGTTCGAGAAAAGAAACTTCGTCGTCGTCGCTCCATTGACCATTACGAATTCTAGTCTTTAATTCACGTTTAAGATCATCATAGGCTAGATAATAGATCGTCCACTCAGGGTAAAGAGAAGTTTTCAAATGATGCCCGAACTTCATTATTAAAACAATTGGTCAGACCCTAACTCAAAAATTAGACTTCACGTCTGTTATATTGAAGTTCTTAAAAAAAAAACCACTAGCCCAATTGCATATAGCAGTATTCACAGGATCATGATATTTTAAAAAGGTACCCTTTGCTCCCATAATAACTTCCGATCAATTCCTTTTAAGCGATAATAATTTTTAATTTATTTCCCATTCCGTTAATCCGATAAAAAACAATTCCCGATAAGTGTGGTGTTTGATAAGTTTGGCGTTTTTTTTTTTTTTCGAATCGTTCTTTTTTAACTGACATAAAAAAAAAAATGGTGATTTCTATTGTGCGAATCAAAGAATATCTGATAAGCCCATTGGCAAATCAAAAAAAAAGATTATCCTTAGATGATAGTGCCGTGAGGTCGCATGATGTTTAAACTAGGCGTAATAATCATCATATCACTAACCCGATTTAAAATTCTATTACTTATTTGGAGTTGTCCAAAGTGGAGACAAAAATCACACATACTTAAAACAATTAAAAATAAAGGCGCATCGCATCTTGTAACCTTCACCAATCAATTCACAACGACAAAAAGCTAAGTTTATATTTTGGTATTGCTATATTGATGATCGGGTTCCTATATATTTATAATCTTTCGGATGAATCCGAAATATTTCGCCTTGGTGAAATGGTAAACCTTAAAAAAGTGTAATTATAAATTTTGCTATATAGCAAAAAAGTGACATTTTATAATCTAAAAGCTATATGAATTAAATAAATAAATTATATTTAAATTTTAAGAATTATAACATCCTGTCTCATCTGGATTATAATAAAATTTGTAGTATTTTCCAAAAATATACCATTTCATATATTTCTTGAGAAATATAGCTACGTATTACTTTTAATACCTGTGTCTGTCCCTGCATTATTAAAAATTACCTCTTTTTGTATAAATTCGGTTTATAGCGATAGGCAATTCTGTATTACGGTATTTTAACGGATAATTCCGATCACGGTACCAGAAATTGACCGATAAATTAATCGATTTGAAACTTTGGTCTTTCGCCTACTGCAATATTGGATGTATTTACAGTTTAATCGTTTTGTTATTCACCGTCTCGCACGACGGGGATTTCCGTGTTATTAATCGCATATTTATTTATTTATTTATTTTTTTTTCTTATTAATTATTTCCACGGACTTTTTATGAGTTTTTTTATTTCGAAAATTTTAAAAATGTAAATGTGATAGAAATGATTAGTAACACGAGTCTCCGTCATGTCGTCATATGAAACGATAAATAACTCATTTATTCCACCGTCTCAGGAAAATAATTGAAACTTCTCCCCAGTGGCGTAATGTATGGGCGCAAAGCGTCCCACATATGCCACTAGGGAGATTCATTATTCTCACCGTCCCGGGAAATAAACAATTAGAGTTCTGCAAATGCCCGTGCCGGCATCATGCCAAGCCTATGTCCCTAGGCATAAAATAACTACATACTATGGGCACGGGCAAGCCCTATAAGGGCACAGGCATAAATGTGGCAGGCACTAAGTGCACTTATTTTACATCCATATTTACAACCTTGGCCAAATTTTTGTATTTGTGTCTATGCCCGTGCCAACCCATCCATGCTCGTACCAAATTTTTGTGTCTGTGTCTATGTCCATTGCCTAAGACTTTGTGCCCGTGCCTTTTCTATGCTTTTTATTAGGCATGGCCCTAATAATAACGACCAATGTTAATTTTTTAATCAAAATTTATTGTGCGTATATGCACAATTTATAACCTTATTCTGTGCGGTAAATAAAAAAAAAACTGTGCGCAATTGCTTTGCTGTAACTGTTTTATGCTCAAGCACCTAAATTAATAGGTCGGGAACTCAATTTAAATAATTTATTCAGTCAAACGAGTTCATTATCGCGATGAAAAAAAAAAAAGATATCAGAGATCATCTTTTTTTTTATCATAGAATTATGCTGATTGGCTAAAATTTGATATCCGTATTTCGCGACATGAACCTTTGGCAAAATTGCTTCAATTAATCGTAGTACTTGTGCGCGATCTCTATATATAGTCAATCACATTGAGAGAGATGCAGACATTAGAATATCAATCAAACATATACCAAAATTTTATATGACGTATGTGACATGTCTAAATTTCTGCAACTTTAGTTGTGAGATTTTCTTTTTTTTTGTGCGCAAAATTTTAATTCTGTGCTGCGATTTTTCACATGGGCTATTTTCTAATTCTGATCAAATTCGGGCCCTGGTACCAAGGCCAATGATCTGCGAATTTGACCAGAATTACAATTGGCCGATCATACAGACACGAGTGAAAAAATCACATGATTGTTTGCACTGCTGTACTAGTGACGTATTTTGATACAGTATGTTAATTAGCATCTTATAGAAAACAAAAAGTAGCCCAATTTTTATTTTGTATATCTACCAATACGTTTTTATTATTCTGACCGTAACTCTAATATCAAATTATAGTAAGCCTGATCTTTTTAAAACGCAATGTTTACTCTTTTTGGTTGCGATTTTATATACTACTGTATTTGCACTATTTCGATTTTTAAAATTCAAAATTCAAAATCTATTACTCAATTCGTATTCATTTTTTTATCTTAGCACAAAGAACTATTTCATTTATTAATCTAGTTTTTCACTATTTTACAAATGCCCTAATTCAAATTTTATATTTACTTTCTAAATAATTTATATTTTTGCTAGACTAATTATTGATTAGTAAAAACTACAGTAAAAGAATAAAAGAGGGTTTGCTAATTATTTCTATATTTAGATTAGAGTAATAACAGATATTATGTAATATTTTAAAAAAGAAGGGGATCTTTGATATTTTATATTTAAATATATAAATTTATATAGATGGAGAGTACAGTCAATTCTCTTTATTCTAAACTGCCAGAACTGCTGATTTTTACTATGTAAAAATTTGAAAAATTTTAGTTTTTAAAAAGTTATATATAGCTAATCTGAACTTTATAATAAAATTTACAAATGTTTTAAAAGATTTTGTTCAGTTTAAAAAAGTTTAATAGTGTTCAGATTAGAAAGGAGTTAGATTAAAAAGAGATAATTGAATAGTAAAAAAATATTATATTATATAGTATGTTACTACTCTTATTGAACTTGACTATATAAAATTTTTTTGCTATTTTTTCAAACTTAATTATAATAGCTATTGTTAATTTAAAAAATTTAAGAATTTTATAATTTTGCACTAGTGCACTATAATATACTCTATAAGATCTAAAGTAATATAGAATCAAACAACCAAAACAACCTATTTTTTTTTGTAGTTAGAGTGAGGTGAAAGTAATGCATAGGCAAATAAAAAGTTTTATAGTAAAATTTTGCAAAAAAATTTTTTTGTTAGAGTATAAAGAGTAGTTGTAAGCAAAAATATAAGCTACAAGAAATACTAAATTATGCTAAAAAACTCTTGCTAACAATTTTTTATACCAAAATTTTCAAGAAAACCAATCTACATAAAATTGTATAGAGGGCATCCATAAATAATATTATATACCCCTACATAGTAGCGCTTGATCCCCAGACTATATAAAAAAAATTTTCAAAATCCATATGTTTATATGATATATAAAATTTTACAAAAACTTGAATATCTTGTAATGCAGTGATCTAATTTAGATAAATTAGATACCATTCAATTTGTCTCAGTGAAATGAATCCAATGATAACTGAATCACAAGATATTCACAAAAACTATTAGCTATAGTAATTTTATAAGAAAAGATATAACTAATAATATTTTGCCAATAACTCTTGATTTAGTAATCCAAATAAAATAAAATTAGTATCATTCGACTCCTCTTAGGGCAGTGTCATTAATCACCTGATTATTTTTCTTTACTGAAACTATAAAAAAATTAAAAATATTATGATTATATATCTATTATGTTTTTATTATATTTTAAAAAACATAATAATTACTAGTTATAAGTTAATAATAATAATATAAATAATATATATTAAAACTGTTTTAGTAATATTAATAAAAACATTTTTAAAACATTATTAAACTAAATAAATTTCATATTTATAGTATAATATAAATATTTATATTATATAAATATATTATATTATAATATATTTTATAATATTAAATATAATATAAATAAAACAAATCAATAATATAATGATTTAGACAAATGTGTTTACCCCAAAATCTTGCAAAAAAGATTTTTTGTTAAAATACGAAAGATGGTTTCATAAGCAAAATTACGAGATATAAGCATTTTTTAAAAATAATTTTGGTTTAAAAAATATTTTTAAAAAACATATTTTAATATATTTTTAAAATATAATAATGTTTTTATAATATTTTTAATAATATTAAAATAATGTTTTAAAAATATTTTAAAAAAATTATTTAAATTTTTTTTTAAAATATAATAATAATATTTTTACAATATTTTTAATAATGTATTAAAAACATTTTTAAAAGTTTATTTTAAGTTATTTTTAAATAATATTAATAATGTTTTTATAATAATTTTGATAATATTAAAATAATGTTTTAAAAACATTTTTAAAAAGCTTATTTTAAACTATTTTTAAAATATAATAATAATGTTTTTATGATATTTTTAATATATTAAAATAATGTTTTAAAACCATTTTTAAAACTTTATTTAAAGTTATTTTTAAATATAATAAGAATGTTTTTATAATAATTTTGATAATATTAAAATAATGCTTTAAAAACATTTTTAAAAAATTTATTTTAAAGTATTTTTAAAATATAGCAATAATGTTTTTATAATATTTTTAATAATATTAAAATAATATTTTAAAATATTTTTAAACAATTTATTTTAAACTATTTTTAAAATATAATAATAATGTTTTTATAATAATTTTATAATATTTTTGAAACAGATTTAAATTTTTATTTTATTTTTAAAATTTTTATTATATTATTAATATATTATAAAAACATTATTAAAATATTTTTTTATATAAAAGCATATTTATTATATTTTCAAAATATTATTATTTTATTATAAAAACATATATACTTTTTTTTAAGTTTCAGTAAAGTTATCAGAGGCCTATCCCCCCCTCTTCTTTAATATATATATAGTCAGGTTCTTATATATAATTTCAACTTAAAAAATCACCTGATTTTTGTCACTCCCCTTACTGAGATGAATCGAATAGTACCAAAATCATTAAATTTGGACTACAAATCAGATTTTAGACAATTTTTTCTAAAAAAATTAAATATATTTTTTTGATCTTTTTTATTACTGGAAAAACATTATATTTCATTTAACCTCTCTTGTATAACGTTATTTATGGATGCCTATATTAGTATATCTAAATATAACAAACGTTACCAAGCTGCTGTTAGATTCTAGACTGTCCAACCTGTCCTAGCACAATACTGCCTTAACCTTACTTTAATTTAAGGGTAGGGTATTTTGTATCATGCAGATCACAGCATATAGGGCTTTTAAAAATTACACCAACCTGTGATATATATAAATATTTAGCCAACGGTCTAATATCATTAAAAAAGTTTTTTTTTGATTGTTTAAAGGTTCATGTACTTGACAGTAAGTTGTTTTTTTTTTTGATTTCAAAGTGCCTGTTTTGGAGCATATACTTTATTCTGTTTATGCATCTGATTTTATATGGATGAGAGTACAACTAGCCACGCATTCACTTTTGGTGTCTAATTTAAGTGGTTTGCCCGAAGGTACCATACTAAATGCCATACCTGCAACCCAAATACAGGAATTGCCTATTTAAACTCTCTGATCTTCAGTTTCCTACCTAGACTTTCAACAGATTCACTGGATGTCTGCATTACCTATACGGTCAGTCCAGCCACCCGGGTCTCTTTTCGTAAGAGCCCTTAGAACTTCTTCTTATACCCAAAGGTACAATCTGGCTTATTCTTAACAGGAAACTTGGTAGAGCGATACCTGTCCCACTAGGTATTCACCTACTCTTCAGTAATTTACGCATTCACTGAGGCGAACAACTTGCAGTCAAGAGATACCCTGCAACCGCTACCATTACCTACTTCTGTCCTTATAAAGTTTGCTTCAACCCCGGTATCCACCATCCATTTCCTACCGGTCCATCATCGTTTTTTCTGACTTCCAATCCAGTTGGCCCGGAAGGGGACAGATCCAGGGTGTAGGTGAGATTTTTTATGTCACGTGAAAACCTGGTCTCCGATCACCACCGATTAAGATCGGGCAAATCCCTCCCAGTTATACAGATCATATATATACAAACCTTTTTTTTGTTTACATCTTGTAATTTTTTTTGTACCGTCCTTTGCTTCAAGACTTGTGCCTCTTTTTGTCGCTGGAGTCGTCATTTACTGGTGCCTCTTTTCGTCGCTAGTATCGTTGTCGCCTCTTTTCTTTGTTCATGCCGCTTTATTTCATTACTCGTGCTGCCTCTTTTTGTTACTTGTGCTACTTCTTTTCATTGCTCGTACTGCCTCTTTTCATTGCTCGTGCCAGCTCTTTTCGTATACTTCTTTGGCCCTAGGGTTAATTCAAAAATCAGAACCTACAAAAAAAAAGAAAGGTTAGTTCAAATTAAAGAAAAATAAGAGAAAATACTTGTCTTTGAACGGCTTTCGTTTTATTGTTTAATCCGTACTGATTTATATCTGTATTTGTTATTGCAAGATTAGTGTAAGAGGTACTTGCGTAGTTAGGGTTAGGGTTAGGATTAGTATAGAATTAGATAGAATAGAAAGATTTATAGAAATATAAGGAAAATAATTATATAATATAAGAAAAATATTTTAAAATAAAATAGATAATTTAAAATAAATAAAAAATAAAGCTTACAGGGTGTGGCGACTTAGGGAAGTTGGTAAGTTGTCACCCCCAAGTGGCAGGTCTAGGGTTCAAATCCTATTGGCGACGCTTTGGAAAAATAGACCTGTGTTATGGTAACCATTTCCTGTCGATCGGTTGGGTATATTACCTGTAGTCCTTGGTTACCATCTCGAATGGAAGCTTTCGGGCGAAGTTGTGTCTGGTGACACAGACAAATCCAAGGAACCAGGGAAATGGAAACCCATTTAGAAAGTCCCGAGTAAGGAGGTAGCAACGATCTTTGACGGTGCTACCAGAACCGGAATATCAGAAACCGGAGCTAGAGAACTGGACAACATGACCTTTGGAGGAGAGGGTCCACCAACCTGGCTGCCGGAGTCGTACCGGAGGAAAAGGACCTATGTTCTGGAATTAGGTACCAGGGGAAGAAAAACCATAGTAGCACCTAATGCTGGGTAGATCAACCCTTCCGGGCCAACTGGTTTGGAAGTTTGGGGCACCCGGTGATGGACCGGTAGGAAAGTAATGGTGG
>QKWP01001694.1:0-13666 GCA_003550325.1 Gigaspora rosea | reverse complement strand
AAATGCAATAATAAATTTTATTAAAAATATATACTAACTAGTTATTTGAACAGTTACGAATATCATATCAGGAAGCACATACTCGACAGCAAATATTTTTCTTCCTCATCTTATAAAAATTAAGTTACATCTTGAGCAAAATTCAAATAATGTAGATCCCTTTATTTGTCAAATGATTATACCAATGGAATCCAAGTTTGATAAATATTGGGCGGATACTGGTGATGTGCACTGTATTGCGTCGATAATGGATCCTCGTTATAAAATGTCGCTACTAACACATATTTTTAAGTATAAGATGCACTTGTCGTCCACTGAGGCTGAGGACAAACTTGATTTTATTAAAAGAAGGTAAACCTAGTGTAATATTTTTAAATATAAATTCAATTACAATTTAGTAACTATTTATTTTATACAGAGCCACGACGATTTATAGATCAATATATATTCAAGATACGGATGCTTCTAATAATTATCATAGTTATTCAAATTTTAATTCGCAAGATGGATTAATGCAAGACTTCGACCGATATCTTGAGGCAAATCAAATTAGTGTAATTAGTGAAATGGATGAGTTCGAACGATATCTTACTGATCCACTTCACCCCCGCACTTGCACAGAACCATTTGACATTTTAAATTGGTGGAAGGAAAATGAACAAAGGTATCCTTCTGTTGCACCTATGGCAAGAGACATTCTTGCGATCCAAGTAACCTCCGTAGCTTCCGAATCAGTAAGTAAATTTCTGTTAAGTGAGTGATGCCAAGGAAAAATGGGACCTCGATCATATAAATTTTATATGATCGAGGTCCCATTTTCCCTTGGCATCACTCAAATATTAATTAACTGAAGTTAACATGTTATTTATTCAGGTGTTCAGTGCAGCAGAAAGAATTGTCAATGATTATCGATCGAACCTTAATCCAGAAACTATTGAGACGTTGATTTGCGGTCAAGATTGGTTAAAAGAAGCAGAAAAACGAGCCTGGACATACTAGAGTGGTATAAATTTAGAGCTGGGTTTATTTTTATTTGACATTTGAAGCAATTAATCTAATCTTTTGCTTCTAACTTTTTAGGCGTTTATACTAGGAAGTATATAGATTACCGGATATTAGTAAGTTGTATTTCTCTATATGGGTAGTTATTTTACAATATTTAATGTCTATTTACCAAACAGAGAACTCAAAAAATCTGTAATCGAATTAAAATTAATAGTATTGGAGTTATAATGGATAAACTTACGGCACTTAAACATTATTAAAATGTGGTCATGATGGCGGAATGTTTCAAGTTGGCCATTGCTGTTCTTATAGAATCAAAAGATGTTTTTGGTAGTCAAGTCTTGGATTGACATATTGGTTAAATTGGGATGGAAATGCAAAAAATTTGAGCGAAATTTTTTATGATTTTATCAATTTTTAGAATCATATTAATGTTTTTTATTTTTCGAGCCTTAAAGGTTAAGTTTACTAATATACAATTTTTGTATATTAAATGTTCAGAAAAATTTTTTTTAAATTTTTGGAATCAGTATTATCATTACCACAAATTGTTACCTTCTATAATTTTACCTGTGATTTTTTATACTTAATTTAGCTATAATATTATATGTAATTATCTTAGTAAATAATATTCTTGTTTTAAGAAATATCCGAGTAGTGCAAACTTTGAATATTAGCAAAACAAAATAAAAAATATAATATACTGCATAAATTATTTTCTTAATATAATATAAATGTATCTAACTCTGATCTACTTTTGTTTAGCTTTAATGAATTAATAAAATATTGTGATTTTAGTATTTGTTTAATATAAATTAGATTTTATTTATATTATGGACTATTAGTGGGCCGGGCTTGGGCCGGGCCTAATTTTTATCAAGCCCGGCCCGGCCCATACTTTGAAAATTTTTTTTTTACTAAACCGGGCTTGGGCTCAAAAATATTTTTTGGGTTTGGGTTTTTTTTGGACAAGCCTGGCCCGGCCCGGCCCATTTCGTACCCTAGTCAAAATAACTCTTTCTTAGAATTTAGAGATAGTGCAGGCTAGGTTTTTATATTAAAAAACTCTAGCCGGCATCAACATAATTCTGGCCCACCCTAACACTAAATTCTAAGAGGAGAGTTATTTTGACTCAATACACTTTATTATAATGGTTGACCCTAATACTCTATTGCGCGAATCCAACAATAACGATCTGGTAAAGAAAAAACCCACCAATCTGCCAAAAATAATCAAGACAACATTGAAAAAACACTACGGCACCAAAGAGACCAGAACCGATGAACTAGCACCAAAGCTATGAAATCACATACATGAACCTCCAATAATGAACCGAAGAAAACCTACAGATCCTACTAACACTGCCGAAATAGACGGAATCACGCTAACGAAGTCTAATAAACGAAAACTCCAAAAAAAAACAGTAAAGGTTAGTTATCAACTCACACCATCTAGAGCCAATAGACCAAAGCTACGAAATCACATATGTGAAACTCTAGCAACGAACCGAAGAAGATTCTACAGATCCACCAATACCACTCATCGAAATTGCCAGAATCACACTAACGAAAACTAAAAAGTGAAAACTTCAATAACGAAAACTAGTTACTCAAAAAAAAAGGTAAATGTTAGTTACCATGCCACTGATAAGCAAAAATACAAGTAGTTTGGCATGACAACGATGCCTGCAATTCCAATACCAGTAACGACGACGAAACTCCAAAAATAGTGACACTAGTAAAACGATGAAGCTCCAAGAATGACGACACCAGTAAGCAACTACAATAACACTACTCTAGAAACAGCAGCACCAACAATGTGACTTGTTGTATAAACCTAAAAAAAACACGACAAAAAAAAAAAATCAATGATCTGCATTGGACGATCATTGTTTATATATTGCACATGATCTGTAATATAACCATCATGTAACGGGGGCGACAATAACATTTATTCTAAAAATTAAAAGTTAAATAATAAAAATTTCTTTAATTTTAATAAAAATTTCAGGATATGTGTATATTGATTTTCTGAACAAGTTTACTTAATTGATAGTTATTGATTGACTTAGTAAAGTTTAGACTTTACTATGTAGCAACTATCTGTAATTAACTAAAAATTCAATATTATTGGCTATTTATACTATATATATATACATAGGATATGATAGATGAGGTCCCTTCCTCTCTAGAAAATTACGTAATTTACTGCACTTCTCTTACTAGAGTAAACATAGTTTTATTAAGGACTATACTGTACTACAAGTTTATAAAGTATCTTAATAATCTATACTTTTAGTCTCTTATTATATTTTGTAATTTCAGTATTTCAAATTAAAGTTCTAGTATAGTTTTTATTCTAAAAATTTTAATATACCAATCTATTAAATATATTAATTAATAAACTAGTGTAGAACCTTTGGGCGGACTACTTAAATTAGACAACCAAAAGTTGTACATGTGGCTAGTTGTACTCTCATTCAATGTAACTCAATTGTGGGTGCGCCCAAAGAGGCGCCCTTGATTCACAGGCTTGATTAAATAAACTCTCATCCAAAGCGGGAACTTTAACAGGAAAAAAAATATATATATATATATATTAATTAATATTTTGGGTTTCTGTTTTCCTGCAGTGTTTTAGTTTTTTAATAAAGCTAGACTAGCTAATAAAAATTTAATATTTACTGTTAATAAAATTCAAATCAACAACTTTATAATTAGCAATTTTAGAGCATAACTACTATGTTATTAATTCAAAAATCTATAATTTGTATTAAAGTATAAAAATAAGAAACTTACTACAATTCATAGACCATATTAGCAGATTGGCATAATTGGGCCTTTTTTCAATAAACTGTTACATGAAAATTTGCTTCTAAGTGACGTTGAAAAACTAACAAATGAAGCACTTGTTACAACTAACAAAAGGGCTTCTTTGACGTCTAGACAAGTTAAAAACCCAAAAAAATCCAATAAAAGAGCTATGCTAAGCTGTAGAAAGAAGTACTTTTACTGTTTGTTGAAATACTCAGGTGTTTTAGGATGGGTTGGGCATTGTAAGATGGGTTGGTAACTATTAAGGGTAGATTCGGATGCTAATTTTCAAAAAAATGGTCTTTTTAATCTACTTTTGGCTTATAATTAAATACATGAATTTCATAATGTTCTACGTACTTAATTATAAATGCAAAGCTGGTTGAAAAGATCGTTTTTGTGAAAATTCACTCTATAATAAATTTTTGTACAAAATTTTTTTGATAATCCTCAATCATAATTGGCGATTTACCCAATTATGCTGATCCGCTAATATGCAGTAAAATTCATACTTTCTGTTTTAAAAAGTTTTTTATTTAAGGGTAGGGTATCTTATATGATCTACGATATAGCAAAATAACGGCATAACTGCAAGTTGTAGATCACTGATGTACAAACTAAAAATAGATTTTGTCCAATCAAAATAATTTATATTTACTACGATATGTACATACAAAAATTAAATATCTTCGAAGTTATAACCATTTTTTTTATTTTAATTAATATAATACTAAATAATTATATTAATAAAATGGTTTGCAAAATTATTACAAGCATTACAATCAAAATTTTAGCTTTTTTCGACCATCTAAATAGACTATCTACCATGTTTTAATATGGCTACAATATACTATATAATCTATAAATAGATTATTAATAACCATATTTTTCACGAAGAGTCACTAGTAAACTTCCAAAAATTCGTAAATGCCATGACTTTTTGCAATATAATTAAGTGTAAACAAACTATCGAAGTTGTTATCTGTAAAATTTAAAGAAAAATATTTATTTTTTAGAAAAGTTTGCTTGAGATGCGCATTTTTAATGCTTTACTTCTAAACAACCTCTTTTTAAAACTTACTGTTAGGGTGTGGCGACTTAGGGAAGTTGGTAAGTTGTCACCCCCAAGTGGCAAATCTAGAATTCAAATCTCACTGACGACACTTTGAAAAAATAGACCTGTGTTCCGGTAACTGTTTCCTGTCGATCAGTTGGGACCATCTCGAATGGGAGCTTCCGGGCGATGTTGTATTCTGTGATACAGACAAATCCAAGGAACCGGGGAAACAGAAACCCATTTGGCAAGACCCGAGTAAGGAGATCTTTGACGGTGCTACCAAAACAGGAATATTGGACCGGAGCCAAAGAACTAGCCATTGACCTTAGGTACAAGGTCTACTAATCTTGTCGCCGGATCGGATATTGGAGGAAAAGGACCTATGTTATAGAAGTAGGTACCAGGGAGAAAAAAACTATAATAGCACCTAATGCCAGGTAGATCAACCCTTCCAGGACAGATCCAGGGTATAGGTGTGATTTTCTGGATCTGATCTCAGTCTAGATCGGGACTAATCTCCGGTTTAGGATAGGTTACGTAACCACACAGGCACTTTCCCGTTTCACAGATCAACATAATAAAAAAATAAAATACACAGATCTTTTTTTTTTTTACCAACCTTTTTTTTTCTTTAAACGTCGCCGTTTGTCATTGGTGTTGTCGCTTCTTTTCGCTCTTCAGTTTTATCCTTGGTTTCGTCGTCGGTTTGGTATTAACTTGTCGTAGGTAAGGTGCGGTTGTTGTGCAGTTCTTCTATTATCATTTCGTCACGTCTTTGATTTTCTTGTACTGCCGTTTCATTTGTAGTGTTTCATTTTCTTTTTTCTAGTGTCTTTGTTTCGTCATTTCGTCGTTTCGTCTTTTGTCATTTTTTCCTAACATTCGCTAGGTGTCGTGGTTAGTGATACAAATCAAAAATCGAATTAATCGATTAGTTGTAAAGTTGACAACTAATCGATTTGAATTTTACAGATCCTATTTAGTCGATTAATCGATTAGTCAACTAATCGATTAATCGATTGGCCAACTAATTGATTAATCAACTAATTAATCAATTAGTCAATAGGGTACGAAATGGGCCGGGCCGAGCTTGTCCAAAAAAACCCAAACCCAAAAAATATTTTTGAGCCCAAGCCCGGTTTAGTAAAAAAAAATTTTTCAAAGTATGGGCCGGGCCGGGCTTAATAAAAATTAGGCCCGGCCCAAGCCCGGCCCACTAATAGTCCATAATATAAATAAAATCTAATTTATATTAAACAAATACTAAAATCACAATATTTTATTAATTCATTAAAGCTAAACAAAAGTAGATCAGAGTTAGATACATTTATAATATCAAGAAAATAATTTATGCAGTATATTATATTTTTTATTTTGTTTTGCTGATATTCAAAGTTTGCACTACCCGGATATTTCTTAAAACAAGAATATTATTTACTAAGATAATTACATATAATATTATAGCTAAATTAAGTATAAAAAATCACAGGTAAAATTATAGAAGGTAACAATTTGTGGTAACGATAATACCGATTCCAAAAATTTAAAAAAAAATTTTTCTGAACATTTAATATGCAAAAATTGTATATTAGTAAACTTAACCTTTAAAGGCTCGAAAAAAAAAAAACATTAATATGATTCTAAAAATTGATAAAATCGTAAAAAATTTCACTCAAATTTTTTGCATTTCCATCCCAATTTAACCAATATGTCAATCCAAGACTTGACTACCAAAAACATCTTTTGATTCTATAAGAACAGCAATGGCCAACTTGAAACATTCCGCCATCATGACCACATTTTGATAATGTTTAAGTGCCGTAAGTTCATCCATTATAACTCCAATACTATTAATTTTAATTCGATTACAGATTTTTTGAGTTCTCTGTTTGGTAAATAGACATTAAATATTGTAAAATAACTACCCATATAGAGAAATACAACTTACTAATATCCGGTAATCTATATACCTCCTAGTATAAACGCCTAAAAAGTTAGAAGCAAAAGATTAGATTAATTGCTTCGAATGTCAAATAAAAATAAACCCCAGCTCTAAATTTATACCACTCTAGTATGTCCAGGCTCGTTTTTCTGCTTCTTTCAACCAATCTTGACCGCAAATCAACGTCTCAATAGTTTCTGGATTAAGGTTTGATCGATAATCATTGACAATTCTTCCTGCTGCACTGAACACCTGAATAAATAACATGTTAACTTCAGTTAATTAATATTTGAGTGATGCCAAGGGAAAATGGGACCTCGATCATATAAAATTTATATGATCGAGGTCCCATTTTTCCTTGGCATCACTCACTTAACAGAAATTTACTTACTGATTCGGAAGCTACGGAGGTTACTTGGATCGCAAGAATGTCTCTTGCCATAGGTGCAACAGAAGGATACCTTTGTTCATTTTCCTTCCACCAATTTAAAATGTCAAATGGTTCTGTGCAAGTGCGGGGGTGAAGTGGATCAGTAAGATATCGTTCGAACTCATCCATTTCACTAATTACACTAATTTGATTTGCCTCAAGATATCGGTCGAAGTCTTGCATTAATTCATCTTGCGAATTAAAATTTGAATAACTATGATAATTATTAGAAGCATCCGTATCTTGAATATATATTGATCTATAAATCGTCGTGGCTCTGTATAAAATAAATAGTTACTAAATTGTAATTGAATTTATATTTAAAAATATTACACTAGGTTTACCTTCTTTTAATAAAATCAAGTTTGTCCTCAGCCTCAGTGGACGACAAGTGCATCTTATACTTAAAAATATGTGTTAGTAGCGACATTTTATAACGAGGATCCATTATCGACGCAATACAGTGCACATCACCAGTATCCGCCCAATATTTATCAAACTTGGATTCCATTGGTATAATCATTTGACAAATAAAGGGATCTACATTATTTGAATTTTGCTCAAGATGTAACTTAATTTTTATAAGATGAGGAAGAAAAATATTTGCTGTCGAGTATGTGCTTCCTGATATGATATTCGTAACTGTTCAAATAACTAGTTAGTATATATTTTTAATAAAATTTATTATTGCATTTGTGCGAAATAATACCCATGGGCGTTATTTTGCACAAATGCAATAAAAATTTACTATTACCTTCGTAAAATAGTTTTAAAAAGTTAGAAATACTTTTAGCCCTCTTCCATTCTTCTTCGGAAGGCATAATTTGCTCAAAGTTAATATCCCGTAATGCAAGTCGTTCAAATACTCTTTTATATGGATGGTAGATATTAGTAAAGTAAACGGAATTCCAACGAGTAGGCACGTCAAGTGCTGGCCTCTGACTTGTTGCAGGCTCAGAGCAGCACCCAACGATTGCATCCTCAAAATTTTGTAACCGGGACTGCGAACTGTGAATCCACTTTGTACATTCTCTAATTTTGCTAACATTATTTTTAACCATTTTGAGACTATCATTAACAATGAGATTTAATATGTGGGCACAGCATCGTTGGTGCAATAAACTTCCTTCAGCTACAAGCATGTTCTTCTCATCAAGTTTATGTTTCAAATTCGTAATCGCGGCGTCATTACTGGTAGCATTGTCCATGGTAATCGCTAAAGTTCTTGATGTAACATTCCAATCATCAAAACATTTTAAAAGAGTTTCACTAATGGCAACTCCTGTATGTGGTGTAGGAACTAATTTAAATGAGATAACTAATTTTTGAAGCTTCCAACTTCTATCTATAAAATGACAGGTAACGACCATGTACCCAAGAGTTTGGATCGATGTCCACAAGTCAGTTGTGTAACTTAAACGTCCAGGAGCCTCTTTTATTATTGTACAGGCCTTCACTTTAAGTTTTTCAACAATATTCACACAATCGTCATGCACCGTTTTTTCACATATTACTTTATATTTTGGTTGTAAATTATCAATAAACTTTAGGAATCCTTCATGCCCAACCATGCAAAACAAGTATGCATGTCTAATAATCATTTCATTCATGTCTTGACGACTTTTTTCTTGAGAAAACTTGTAGGCGGTAAGACCTGATGCAGATAATTGCAATGTTTGCTGTGATCCATTATTTAAATGTTTCTTACATTTTGTATTTTTCATATGACGAATTAGAGAGCTGGTACCCGTCTCGTTATCATGCCTCAGAACACTATTACAATGTGTACATTTTGTATAATTTGCTAGCAAATTATAAAAAATATATATTAACTCGTTCACAAAACTAATAAATAACATTATAAAACAATGATTATTACGCTTTTTAGGATCATGATGTACGAAGTGACCTTTTTTAAAGACCCAAGATTCTGACTTGGTTCTTTTACGTTTTTTACTAGTAGTGGTTACTTCAAGATTTTCATTAACAGTAGTTATTTTGGGGCTCTCAGTAGTAGTAGTTATTTCAGTACTCTTATTAACAGTAGTTATTTCAGAACCTTCGTTATTTGTAGTTATTTCAGAACCTTCGTTATTCGTGGTTATTTCAGAACCTTCGTTATTCATGGTTATTTCGGGGCTTTCACTTTCGCTAATATCAGAATGAATACTTCGAGTTTCTAATCAATAAATAATAATGGAAATAATGGGTTATTAACCAATTCAAATTTGTGAAATGTAGTTCCTAGTATATCAATTTTTTACACACCGGAATCCATCTTTTATATTATACTTAAACAAGTTATTCTTCAAGTACTTTCGAACAACGTAACCTAAAAAAAGAGCCTATTGTTAAATCTTATTTCTTGACTTATACTTTTTAAAATATAGAAAGGTCTTCTAAAAGAACTCTCTTGAGTCGTATAAATTACCTTGATTTTTTTTCTATTTAACTCGCCTAATATAAATACGTACGTATGTACGTATAGTATGCTTTGCGTACACCAAAATTTACTGACTTTTTTTAACAGTGCACTGCGAAGAAATATTAACTTCCCTTCCCTTATTGTTATCGTTATAGATTATCTTACATGTCTATATCTAATATATATAAATTGACCAATCAAACTTGCCCAAAAAAAACAAAAGCAATCGTAACACACCTTATTACCCAATCCACTAAAAGTTTTACTAAATATTACTAGGCCCATTGGGCCCAACCGGGTATGCATATAAAACCCAAGCCCGGCCCAGTACTTTGTAGGCATAACCAAAGCCCGGCCCACAAATTTATGGGTTTAAAATTTGAGCCCAATTTAGGCCCAAGCCCGGCCCGGCCCACAAATTTCCAGGTTTGACCCGGCCCATTTCGTACCCTAATTTTGACCCAGTCAAAATAGCATTTTTAATTAAAAATAAAATATTATATGATAATTTTCTAGTTAAAATATATTTACGTTCTATTGGTCGATTATATCTCGTATGACCCGTAACAAAAGTGTTGTGTAATGAGGGACATCAAATATATTTATCCTAATTTTTATATTCATCAAATATATTTTTTTAAAAAATTTTAATTTTTCTATTAAACATAAATATCAAAAGTTAATTTACTTAGTAAAATTTGGACTTTACTATATAGTAACTTTTGTCAATTGTAGGGTAGCTTATTTCAGATCAAAGATGTTTTTAAGTTTTTTTAAATATTATAAAATTTGATTAGTCAATAGTCCTATCACTAGGGAATTAGGACTCATGTAAACCCTAATCATATAATTTACTATACTTTTCTAATTGGTATAACAAATTACTTCTAAATGGACAAAGAACATTATATATAAAAATAATTGTTCAGTTGTAGTATTATAAAACAAGTTTTAATATTATTTTAGAATAAAGTTATTTGTCATATAAGTGATAGCAGCTTATGTATCACTGAACCAATCAGATTTTAGAATCTCGTGTAATGCAACATGATCAGAAAATTCAAAACAAACGTTCGTTTTATCAAAAAAACGACAAAAATTGCTTATTACTTAAAATCTGCATAGGAAACCACCTTTCGTGCTCTAACAAAAAGTTTTCCTTGAGCGATTTCACTATATACTTTCAAATTCTGCCCCTAAACCTAGGTGCTCACCCTAACCCTAAACTAACAAAAACTAAACTTTATCGATACAAAGGTGATCTACAGATGACATTATCATATGCGTCGCATATAACTTGATCCTTATTTTAATATATTTTTTATTATTTGGCAGTTATATTACTACTTTATTTGAATATTTTTATATATGAATTGCCTTTCTTTAATCTAATCTGAATCTATTAAATTTTCTTTAATTTGAACAAAATCTTCTAGAATTTGTAAATTTTATTATAAAGTTTGGATTAGCTATATATAACTTTTTGAATACTAAACTTTTTTAAATTTTTACATAGTAAAAATTAGCAGTTCTGGTAGTTCAAACTAGATAGACTTATAAGAGTATCTAGTTTAAAGCAATATTGTTATAGGACATAAACAGTAAATAGTCTGAAATGGAATATCTGAAACATGTTTGCTCAAAATTTTTTTGTTTTAAATATTCGATGAATTAATACTTAATCATTAGCCAATAAAATTTTTTGTATCCTCTATAAACTATTATTATTTTTTATATAACCCAAGCCAAAGATCTGTATAATTTCACAATTTGATTGGTTTTACCTAGTGTATATCAGATATATTCCAGACATAGTAAAGACAAAGTTAAAATTTAGTAAAACATTGTTTATATACAATATTGTAATAAAACATTATAGTAAACATGTTTCAAACATCCTGTTCTAAACTGTTTATGTTCTTGTAAAATTGGTAAAACAATGTTTATATATAATACTGGTCTAAAGTATGACCTACTTAGTTATTTTTGCAATATCTAAATATAACATACTATTAAAGGTTTGTCTTTTCAGAAAATTTTTCTTGATAGAATTATTATTTGAATTTCTAACTTGAACTTTGTAGCTTATCATGTCTGCTTACTTTTAAACTTTTTTTTTTAGCTTTTCAAGTAAAAGAATTCTATTAAAAAAAAAAAAGAAATATATTAAATAAAGAAGTAATTTACACTATCTAAACAGCTAACCAAATATTAAAAAAAAGCAAAAAGTAAACAGAATATGTAGCTCTATTTTTTTTGTACTAGCCTATAAAATTATATAATACTATACAAAGAAATATCTTGTTAAAGTATTATATATATATACAAAAAAAAAAAAGAAAACAAACTATGTCTAATAGAACAGGATTGGGCAAGTCATATATCTAGTATCTATTTACAAACATTGGATATTTTTAAATTGTTCTATATTGTCTAGTATCTGATAAGATACAGTTACAATTGGGTTTAAACAATGTTTAATAATATTGTATAGAACAATTCAGACAATTTTTTAATGTTCAGTGATTTGATCAAGTATATTAACACTAGGGTTGCAGCTCAAACCCTTTTTTTATGTTATGGCATTACTACTTAGTTTGGGTTTGGGAATCGGGATTTCTACCTAATTTGGGTTCATAACCCAAACCCAAATATATGTCCCATTTAAAATATATATCCCATTTTGGTGAATAATGTCAAATTCAAAAACAATCAATTTATCAAATAAATCTATAACACTTTGCAAAAAGATGTTATCTATAATTTTTTCAACATATCTCGATATTTGTTGAAATCTTTTAAAACGTACAATTCCTGTGGTTTACATTATATTATAATCTGCAATGGGCACACCTTTTTGCAAACCACAATAAAAATATAATATTAAAACTTTAAATTATTCAAGTTAATATAAGTTAACAAATTGAAAAAATAATTAAGCAAAAGGTTAATTAATGCTGAAAGCAATCCATCCGGTTAGCTCAGAGTCAACTGTAAATCATAATTGGGAATACTATATGCTGGTACTGTGAAAGAGTGCACATGAAGTCAGACAAGTAGAATTAATCAACTGAATCTTATTTAGAATTGCATATTGAATCCTTACAGTACCATTGTCAGTGACAAGTATAAAAAGACACATGCGATAGGCAAACTATTCATAGGCATTTATAGAATCTACGTGAATCCTGTTCCTGAACCCATTTGTTATATATAAAAGTTTGGGATTTTGGCCGTAATATAAGATGTATGTCAAAAGTGTTTGACATTACGGCAAATTAGAGGTACTTTTCCGAAACTAATAAATACTGTTTGGGATTTTATCTAATCCCAAACTAGTAAGTTTGGGGCACAACCCTAATTAACGCTAATATAACTTAAAAATTATAGCAAATTAGTATACTATCGGTAATATTTAATTTTAAAACCCTATTGCACAGGTCTTATATAACAACTTATGCTTTTTTCATTAGGCATTGCTACAAATACAACATACACAACTTATGAATACAACAGTGGCCCAAGTTAAAGATAGGTTGGTGTATATTTTAGTAGAACCCTGAATATCTCTTATATAGATCATAACTAAATTTTGGCCAGTTTTGATCTAATTTGCTAAAAACAACAAAACTATATTTATTTAAATAACTTTTGATCTAGTAATCAGAATTGAATAAACTTTTTTTATTAAATATACTTTACTACATCAGCAAATTTATAATAGCATAATCTTATATAATGTCTTATGAACCGTAATATAATTAAAATATTACGTAATATATTTTGAAATATTTTGAAATATCAAATTTTCGAAATATTACGAAAGTAATTCCGAAATATTTCGAAATATGTTACGAATATTTCGAACCCTTTTAAAATATTTTAGGACTAGGAAACCAAGCTGGATCAGTAGATCTGTAACCTGGATCACACATTAGACTGATTTTTCGAAATAGTTCGAAATAGTTCGACAATGTTCAAATTCTGTACTAC
>QKWP01001693.1:80375-106779 GCA_003550325.1 Gigaspora rosea | reverse complement strand
TTTTTTTTTTGGACCCGTAATGTGAAAATCGGGTTTGCCAAAATAATTGGTTAAATAACAAATTTTTTGCATAATGCTTATCATAAAAACAATTTTTATTTTTATGCATGATTTTATTAAGCATCGTATCGCACTGATTGAACGACTCAATTTATATGCGCTTTAATTTTTTGATTTACGATAAAATCCTGCATGCAAAAAGACCCGGGTAATTTCAATCAAATTTACTTGCAATAAAGAAAACTATGCGCAATGTTTTGCTATAACTACGGCCGAGTAAATTTACCACCCAAATTTATTTTAAATCATGCGATATGATTTATCACTAAAATAATATCACATAATCTGAAATAATTTGGGTGGTTTACTCGTGTGTGTGTAAAATTTTAATTGTGTGTGCAGCGCATAGGCTACACAATAAACGGGTGTTTGTAATTTGTTTAGGTCCCGGGTTTTCGTATTTGTGGTTCTCAATTTGGCGGTTTATTGGATGTCTTTTACTGTCCTTACTAAAATTTGGCATTTTATTGGATGTCTTTTACTGTCCTTACTAAAATTTGGCGCCTTTATATAAAAATTGGATGTCTTATGCTGTCCCTTAGCAAATTTGGCGCAGTGGATGTCTTATGCTGTCCCGTACTGTAGTATTTGGTAGTAGCAGATACGTTTATAAAAAAAATAATAAATAAATATATTATAAGATATAGGAGCTCATAGCAAAAGGTAGTAATAGATTTTTTTTGTAAAAACTTTATTTTTGCAAACATTAGACTATTTAGAACACAATATTAAAAATTACAAAAAAAAATTTTTTAGTCTATTACTATCTTTTGCTATGGGCTCCCTATATATATAAATATAATAAATAGGGATGGTAAAGTCAGTCCAGGTCCGGTCTTGGTCCTAGGACTTGTAAGTCCTACCACACGGACCTAAGGACCAGGTCCTCATATAATAAGTTCCAGAACTTATGTCTAACCAATAGGATTAAGTTCTTGGACTTAGTTCTAATACTTTTTAACCAATTAAAATTTTTTGTTTACTATTTTATTACTAATATTTTTAGGACCTATTGTGGACCTATGGACCTAGGTCCTAAAATTGGGACCTAGTCTTTAAAGACCAGGTCCCAAAACCAGGTCCTAAAGTCCCGGACTCAAGGACTTTGCCATCCCTAATAATAAACCTTTTATTTTAAGCCGTATCTAAAGTAAATTAAATACCTATAATTTTATTATTTTTTGTTTTTCAAAATAAGGATTTATATATTTTTATGATTATATCAAAATCTTCTATTTTGGTTTCTATTTCCTTTATTTTTTTAGTTATTATCTTCTATATGTATATATCTATTTTGTAATAGTTGTTTTAGCTATGATAGTTCTATGAACTTGATTATCTATTTATAACTCAACTTGATAAGCCATAAATATTTTAGTTCAAGAAGCTTTTTTTTTAATTCTTTGACAGTTTTGTCAGTACTTAAATACAAATTGAATCAACTAATTAAGCTAATTCTAGTAAATACTATTTTGCAATTGCAAATCTAGTATCATTTGGCTACCTTAATTTGTGCTCAGATTAGTGATACTACCGAAATTGATTTTTGAAAAAGGCCTATTTCGTCTTCATTAGAGAAAATTAAAATTTTTTATAAGGAAGAGCAAATAAAATTTATATAGATATGTTCTTTATAATTTTGTCTATTCAAAAAAAGTATCAAATAATTTCGTTTTTCAAGTAAAATAGGTCAAAAACAATTTCGTCTTCAAATTTTAATTTCGGGTTTTAGAACCCGAAACAATTTCGTCCTCATGTATAGCTCAGATATAACCTATTATACTAAGTCATGTATAATACGAAATTTTATATTGGCTATCTTACAAACCAAACCAAAATGGCAAAATACTAGCACAATGCACTTTAATACTTTATCTTCTACTCTTTGAACAAACAACTTTTTTACTACTTTTCTTTTTTGACATTGATTGTCCTTAACTCTATTATTTAACAAATTAACTTCTTCTAATCTTCTTTCAGACTGCTTAGATCTTCTTTTTGTAATCCATTTCTCGCATATCTAATGTTTATCTTTTATTAAGATTCTATTATCTTTTTTCTACTGATTTACTTCTTTATATTGTTTCTGCCATATTTTTTCAAAAAAATAATCTTCAATAATTCTTGAATAAAACTCCAAACATTAATAACTTCTTTCTTGCCAATCTCTGCTTTACATAGCTCATCTACTATATTATCATATGAGTGGATTTTGGAAATTTGATGTTTTCAAATAAAATCTACCAATTGAATAAATAAACATTCTGATATTGTGAATTTGTATTATATTAAATTTATATTTATTGGTTGATATATTTAGAACAATAGTTATAATAGTAAAAGTACTGAATCTTTTTATGAGACCCCAGGGTTTGTTTTTTAATATTGTGGCTTGAAATTCTTATATTTATATACAACAAGACCCAAAGTTTAAAGAACCCAAAAAGAACCTAGTATACGTATCACTTTTACTAGTGACAATTCCAAAGGTTTTACTATATAAAAATAAGGAGCTAGGTTTAGGCCGCAGATAAGTATTTAGGTTTATTTAGATATATGTCTGAGTTTTTATTCTTAGCATTAGATTTAAAAAATGAAATTTCTTTCAGTATTGTAAAAAGTTTTTATTAAATTTAATAAAAATAAAAGCAAGTCTCACCTTAACATTTAAAAAAAAAAATAAAAATAAAAATAAGGAGCTATGAGTATATCAATATGTTTATAAATTTGTTATAATTATCCAAAAATTTCTATTGGTTGATCTATTTTTAGATATTTTAGATATTATGAAAATTATATTCAAATTCATATAATATATTTGATTTTCCAAAAACTGCTCATATGATTGACATAATTGACAAGCAATTATCTAATATAGCTTCTCTGCTAGCTTCTTTGTTTTCCTCTTGTAGAACCAAAAATAATCTTTTTAAAGTCAGGCTTGGGTAGCACAACCTTACTCGTATCATTAAGTTTTTTTACATACCTTTACTAGCAATCTCCTTTATTATTTTCCAATATCATTCATATATTTTACATACTGTCAGGTAGTCAAGAGTCTCATACTCTTCCTGACAAGCTATACAAATACTTGTGCTATACATCTCGGGTTTTCTTTTTCTAAGAATAGTCAAAACCGGCACTTTATTGCTTAAGCATTTAAGTCTAAATGCTATTCTTTTGCTTGCTTCAAACAACTTGCACTTGATTTCCATTCTTTGTTTATTCTGTTTCCAGAACATTAGCCAATTATATTTTGGCTTACTATTTTTCTCAAAGGACTATATTACACTTGAGCTTCTTCACTTTGCTCCAAGTCTTATATTCAAACTAACTTTATTAACTTTCTTATTGATACTTCTACTGATATCTATTTCTGTATAGATATCTGCAATTATCTTCTAGTTTTAAATCTGAAACCCTTTTTACAAAACTCCTTTTGCTAACTTGTTAGCTCTCTTATTTTACCAAATTTTGCTATGAGCTTTGACTTTAATCAAATCCAACTTAATACCTTTCAACTTACACAAATCTTTGATTTTGGACACAAGCTTATAATTCTTTTTTTTACTTCAACTTTTAACATCCTCTAATTTAGTTTTGTACTCTAGATTTGCAATTGTAGCAGTACTATCTAATTTAATTGCTATTCTACTATTGCTTAAAGATACTACAGTCGAACCTCCATAAATGCAACCTCCATAAATGCAATACCTCCCTAAATACGCATTTTTTTCTTTTCTATAAGATTTTATTAGTACTAAATATATATTCTATATTCTGTATTTCTCTTAAATAACATTTTATATCACACTAACCTCTCTAAATGCATGTAGCCAATCAAATTTTAGTATTTAAGATAGGTTATATAGTTGTTAGTAAAAGTTACACAAACTTGATGATCTAATTTTTAAAGCTACAATTTAATTGGCTTTCTCTAAATACAAACCTCTCTAAATACACATTGTAAACTTGTCCTTATGAGTTGCATTTATAAAGATTTGACTGTAAAACTACCATTAAAACTGCAACCAATTCTGCCTTAGTTGATGATAGCCATTCTATAAACTAAACCTTCCCTTCTACTATACTAGTATTATTCTTTTTGTCAACCATACCTAACTTGCACCCATTACAGTAGAGCATTTTCTCTTTACTAACAATTTATCTGTATAAAAACAGTAGTTGGACTGCTATCTTCTAGTTATTACTTCAAGCTATCTCAATAATTTTTCTTCTAAATCTTTTTTGAAACCTTGTTGTTTAATTAGACTCTCCTTATGACTAAAAACTTGTAATACTTTTTCCATTCTTGACTCTAATTCATATAAAGGAAGTAACAAAAAATTAGGTAATTTTTTAGTGGAAAGAAGGAGTAAAAAAAGTTGAAATTATATATAAGAGTCTGACTATATATATTAAAAAAGAGAAAAGAGTGTAGACCTTTGATAAAAAATAAACAGATAATTTATCACATGGCCCTAACTCCTTTTTCCTCTTTTCTATATTAAAACCAACTATTTCTTTAATAATTACTGGACTTTTTTATCATGCTTAATACCCAATTTGAGTACTACTCCTACTAACTTTTTTTTCTTGACCCAAAACAACTCTGCTGTACCTCTTTTTTAATTCTCTTTACAAATTAAAGTTTCTAATACTCTAGGAGCTTCATTTTTTTTATCTTTATTCGATACCCAACTTTTTACTAGTACCTTTGTTATCTTCTTTTTTCTAACTTTTCCTATAACTGACTTCCTCTTATCATCATTCAATACAACCTACTCATGCTTTTCTTGTTTTCTGACAACTAATTTTTTATTGATAATAAATTCTCTGCCTGAACTTGGAATCTCTCTTTTACTATCCTTGTACTCTGATTTTTAATAACTCTTTTTTCTATTTTTTTCAAACTATTTTGCTTTTCGATCTCAAAATAATTTAGCTCTCAAAGCATGAAACTTGTTTTAAGTTAGCATTCTGACACTCCTTAATATTCTTATATGCTTTGGCAAAAATTTTTTCTTCTGCTACTTTTTTTATTGTTGGTCCAAAACCAGAAATATTTCATAATTTCTTATTTATTCTGAAGGAAATTCTTACTTTTTTTGCTTTATTAATACACTAAATTATTCTTCCAAATTTTTTGTAAGCTATAATTTTTAGAATTCTCCCATTGCTCTGCTACTAATTCTACTAAGGCATATCCTTGTCTAACTCTTATCCTTATAAGTTCACTAATCTGATTAGAGCTATTAAATCTATTCTGCAAGTTTACTACTGCTAACTTAATGCCTTGTGGCCCAACAACCTATATCTTCCTAGATCTTGATACATTATAATATAGTTACTAGTTGTTACAGACAAACTCATTTTATTCTTAATAAGTCACACTACTGGTTGGTGAATTTTTTAATTCTCACTTGAAATAATTTGGTAGTCTGTAGTAATTAAGCTAGTTTCAGTACCAAGCACCTATCGTTTGCATATAAATTAGCTAACTTATTGATATTTTCTTGTGACATATTATTATCATAAACTGTCTTACTACTGACTTTGCTTTTTTTTCTAACTGCCTTTCATTGGTACTACTATTTAGTCAAATTCCAAGCAAATGAATCAAAAATTTCTTTTTTTACTTGAATACCCTCATTTTCTATTATTATATACTTTTTTTTCTTCTGGACACTTGCATTTACAATGAGTAGCTTGGACTTTTTGCTATTAATATGAATATTATTAAACTTAAAAAATCTTTGTAATTTGAATTAATATTTCTATCTGGTTTTTACTTCCAGTATTAAAAAGCTTATTACATAGTAATCTGCATATAGTACTATTGTAAATTGATAATTTTTTAGCATTTTCTATTTGGATATTTAAATAATTTTTTTTAATTTTTATATCTCTTTTGTATTTAATATATATAAGTTCATATAATATGATTAGTTTTTTTTTTTAGATAGATTAAATATTCTTTCTGTTCTTTAAATATTTCTTTTAGTCTATAATAGGGTTGAACTTGTATTTTCATTAAGCTTGATTAGTAATTAATATTTTTGGATTATGGAAATTGTAAATGGTTTTATAAACAATTTTCACTTTTATTTTTCCAGATATTGGACTACAATATATAAATTTAAATTAGTAGTTTTTGTAAAATTGTTTAAAAACTATAAGTAATTTTTTTTTTACAAATTATACTTTTTAACCAATTTTTTAGAAACTACTAATTCAAATTGCATAAAATTTTATTAAATATAGCCCAATATTATATCTATTTGTAGTAAAAATTTAGCTAATTTGGATTTGTAGTTACTGAAAAAATTGTACTATAGTCAAAATTGATATAAATTTACAATTTTTATATTTTTACTATATTTTTTAATAAAACAATAGTTTTTTAAAGAGATTTAAAAATTGTTTTTATTTATAATATATATTTTTATTGAACCTAAATATACTTAAACTTGAACTAAACTTGAACTGAACCAAAAATTTAAGTTCAAGTTTAGTTTTTGTTCATAAATTTAAAGCTTAGTTCAGGTTCAAGTTCAAAAATATACTAAATTCAAAGTTTAGTTTAGGTTCGATTGAACCAGAACCTAAATCTAAATTGAACTGAATCTAGAAACACTAATATTAACTAATAGTTTACATATTCTGTTTTATAAAATAATTTATTAACTGTTATAAAACATGTTTATATAAAATGCTTTGAATTGCTATTATTTATAAATCAAATGAATTGATTTATCTTAATTTTATATATAAATTATACAAAAAAATTATTTTAAATGATTTTTTTGTATAAATTTACAGCAATTCAAAGCATTTTATATAAACATGTTCTATAACTAAAATAAACAAGTACATTATATTTATTTTTAAAATTTTATAAAATTACTTAATATTTTTGCTAATATATTTTTTCTGATTCAAGTTTGTTATTATTAAGGCATAGACAATTGATATATAGTAGTATTATTACAAAATACTATTATTAAAAAATCTAAAAAGTTAGTATAATATTTTTGCAAAATATATCTATTAAACAATAAAACCAAAAATAATAGATCTAAAAAAAAACAAAGATTACATATATAAAGACTCTAGCAATTTTATAATATGGAACCACTCCAAGCAATAGAATTCAAGTTCAAATATAACAATTTAAAAATGATAAAATTATATCAATAAAAATTCTGGTAATATAATAATATAAAACCACTTAAGTAAAAAAAACTATATTAGCAAAAAATCTAAATAATGATGATATAAAACTACTCAAATAAAACAATGGTAACTGTAACTTACTGTAATTTTGATGACTTTAGAAAACTTAAAATAAAAAAAACTTGAAATATATAGTTATTGGATATGTAGTATTCAATAATGGCAAATAAAAGATCATACTGTGATCCTTCGGATCACAATATAATCATTTTATATAACAAAATAAAATAAATATCTAGCTTTAAATTCAATATGCTAATCTGGGTCTAACAGGGCTCAGGTTGTAAGCACATTAAATTCAAAGCCAAATGCGCTATTATTGGATCGAAATATAACCGATTTATTTTCTTTTTAATTATATATGTGTAATATAAGATATTTGCCTACTCCTCTTCCCCTAAGATATTATATAATGTTTGTCACGGCTCTTACTATATACTATATATTATTGCAATTGTTTGAAAGTTCTATAATTAAATTTTTATTGCAAAATCATAACAAAAATCTGATATTTTTAATACAGTACAAACTATATAGCTTAATTTTTACTATATATCACTACAATAGTTGGTAAGAATTGCAAATTTTTGATAAAAATCTTGATAAAATTGTAATAATTTATAATATTGTATAAACTAACTAAATGCAAATGAAAAATTTTTAACACAAAGTCTAAAAAATTCTATTGCAGACATGAACAACATAAATCTGTAAATATAAAATTTTACATTTGAATTTTCCATTCTTTCACCGTATCTATAAATAACGAATCAACACGATAAGATATTTTATTATAATCCGCATAATTCAAAAATCCTTCAAGCACCAACATTCTTAAGGCCTTATTGAACAGTGCTGCCACTTGTTGACCATTTGGTTTGGAACATGGATACTAAAAGTGTCAAAGAATATTTCAATTAAATATATTTGTCTATATACATAAATATACCGATACATTGGTATTTAATAAAAAAAAAATATAACGATACACTATTCCATATTAAGATACTTACTTGGTTGATCGCTACTTTTTTAGCAAATTCATTTAACTCGGGAGATTGTCTTATCCTTACCATACTGAACCTGGTTAAGTTATTTTTATAAATATAAAATGTAATTAAACTAGTAAACCCTTCTTCTGTCACTGGTGAAGATTGGTTATCGAAATTTTTCATTCTTTCAAAAATTTGAGAATTTGATATTGACGTATTTGGATCGGTTTCTTCTGATTCGTGCTCTACTGATATAGTAGGTGGTATTTCCTATTGAATAAGTAAAAGATATTAATCGGCAAAAATATATGTAGAGAAAGGAAATGCTATTCACAAACATCGCTGACATGATTAGTGGTTGTCATTTTGAATGGCCTTGAGTAAACTTCCTTTTTTAGAGTAAGAATTTCTAACCATCGAAGTAACTCGGCGTTGGGATCCTTCATGACCCCTAAAAAGGGAATCCATTTTTTTTAAAAAAAATTATAATATAATATAAACTAACATATAAAAGTATATCAAACATTTAGCTTACACATTCTCCCATAGCTGTTGCTAATTTCTCTTTTTCCATTATACTCTTTTATTCTCCCGATGACTCTTATAATTGTTCCACGATCAAACTTTGGCTCCATTATTGGCTCATCATCGTTGTGGAAATCTACATAACCAATTGTAGCTGATCCATCGTCAACTTAAATAAATATTGATTAAAGTGAAATGAGGGGTAATGTAAAATAGACAAGCCATCGAAAAATACAAATTTTTGGGTGCATTTTTTAGGGTTAGGGTTGGGTTTAGAGGTAGATTTTATAATAAACGAGTATAAGTGGGTTTTAGGGGATTAAATAGAAACCACATTTCATTTTATTGCTTATGAGTAACGCGAATTTTTACAAAAATAAACGCAATAGAATGATTCCTTACGTATGTATTTAATATATTTGGTTTTTCCTTCTTTTATTTCAAAAGCGATTACTGTCGCAATTATATCGACTTCTTGAATTGGATGATTTCCATAAAAAAAGCCATGAGTAATTTTGGATCCTAAAAACAAATAATAATATTCAAAATCGACACTTTTCTACAATTACAGAATTAATAAAACACTATTCGAAAATATGGTTCATTATCTAAACAAACCTTCCGTAAACTGAACAGTCTTGAGATTCAATAAATCTTTAATAAATAATTTCGCATTTGTTTGATAAATAGGATCAAATTTCCAATAATTTGGTCCATAATAGATCCTTTTTTGATTAGTGATGAGAGAAGAATTAGAAGCCATTATTTTTTGTGTATCTTCTAACAAATTTTGGAATTTACTGATTTATAAAAATTTAACTCAGAGATTGCCAAAACATTACTGCAAATCATTCCATTTTGGGGGACGTCTAAAAGTGGAAATTTTATAAATCAAACATATTTTATAATTAAATTGCCGTTTTGGTTAGAGTTAGCATATTTTATAGTAAATTTGCTTCCACAACATTTTTCATTAATGCTTCAAAGCACGTTCAGACCGTCGTTTCTTCTATTTTCATGTTTTTTGCTTCGTATGTTTTCCGCTTCCAAATTACGTTAATCTAACCCGATGATCGTCCACATGATGCATTGCATGATTGTCTGATCGGCATTCACTAATTTTCGCCGCCGATCTGACCAATCAGGGGACAAGATCAGGTGTAACGTGACGATCAAAACAACTTACTATCTGCTATAACAAAATAATTCTAGCCAATCAGAAAGTGAGGCGAAAATTAGTAAAAACGTCTGATCGTCCAAAGTTGCATGAATATCGGTATCAGACAACTTCCGTTTTCCGTCAAAAATGACTACTTTATCCCTCCCCATAGTTGACCTTGGTATTTATCTTAAAAATAAAAATGATCCTTTAGCTATTATTGAATGCAAAAATACTGCGAAAGCTCTAAAAGATTATGGGGCTTTATTGGTTAAAGATCCTAGAGTAACCGAAGCCGATAATTCTACATTTATTGATTTAATGGAAGACTACTTTGATCAACCATTTGAGGTCAAACTCAAAGATGCTCGTCCAGAAATTGGTTATCAAGTAGGCGTTACTCCTGAATTCAAGGAAGAACCGAAGTGCCATCGTGATCCTAATTGTCAAAGTATAATAGACCAAATGCCTGAAGAAAGTCGTCCTTTAATCTCCACAGGTCCTGACCCAAAATGGCGTTTCTTTTGGCGCATAGGTGATTTACCAAAAGAAACAAAATTTCCTCAGCTTAACGCTGAACCGGTTGTTCCTGATTCTTTTAAAGACACCTGGCCTACCATCATGAATCAAAGAGGGAATCAAATGCACCAAGCTGTAGTTGGTGTTGCAGAAATGTTATCCGTTGGATTTGGTTTGCCTGCCAATACTTTTCCTGATCTTACAAAATATGGTCCACATCTATTGGCTCCTACTGCAACTGATTTGAATAAATACGGAAAACTTGGCGTAATATGTGCCGGATTTCATTATGATATTAATTTTTTGACTATTCATGGTAAAAGTCGATTCCCAGGTCTGCATATTTGGCCGCGTAATGGATCTGTCAAGACGCAAGTTCATGTGCCAGAAGGCCATTTATTAGTTCAAGCTGGTAAACAACTTGAATGGTTGACAGGCGGTGAAATTACCGCGGGTTATCATGAAGTTGTCGTAACAGATGCAACTTTACAAGCTATCAAAAATGCTAAAATAACCCGTCCAAATCGCCCTCTTTGGAGAATATCTTCAACATTCTTTCTTCATGTCGCGAGTGACAATATGTTGCAACCTCTCGAAATATTTAATTCCAACGATACACTTTATCCACCCATCTTTACTGGTGATCAAATAAAACGCGAATTAGAACTTATAAGTTTGATGAAAGCTTAGTTTGAATAAACAATTCCTGTTTTAATATAACTAGGCCTTAATATATTAAAGGTTTTTATCATAAAACGGCGAAATACACACTTGCGTGTTATGTCAAATTGTATGTTATTTCGAGTACGCCTATAAGGATGAAAAATTATATAATCAAGGATCCAAATTTATTGTAACTAATTAGGTTGCAAGTTTTTTAACATGTAAATTTATATAAATATAAGTTATATTTTATTCTCTTATAATTTAACTTCTATAAACACAAATGAGTTTTTTTAGTTCTAAATATCCTACAATCTATAATTCATATTTTTAATGAGTTTTGGTATAGGTTAGACTTATTAATTCAAAACTAAATAAACATTACAATATTGATGCTTAACCTAATCGAACTGTATTTTGGTAAAAAAAGTTTCACAATAAGAAAAAATATAATATAAAATATATAAAGTAATACATAAAATAGTGAGAATTTTTAAAGAACTATCATTATAACACAAAGCTATTTTGGCTCTTAATTGTAAAATTTTCAAAATTCAGATCCTTATTTTAATTTTAGGCACATATTTATAATTATTTTTATTTTTATTTTCAGACTTATATATAAATTTCTATTTTTATCTTTTTAAATTATTTTTTGATTAAATAATATTTTTATAGCTATTTTAATAATATAGTACATTGTCTACTATAATAATTATTTTTTGCAAACTTTAAATACTTTTTTTTATTGATTATAATATCTATACTCTTTTTATAAGGTTCTATGATAATATTATATTGTACAATAGGAATTACTATTTTTAGTAAATTTTAAATACTATTTAAATCCTTTTTTTATTATTGCCTATATCTATACTATGTTTATAACAGATTTTATATTATATTATCAAAGTTAGTATTGACTAGTCAATAGTAAGCTTGATTAAATTAATTTGATCAAAGCTTTATATAGTGTTACAAAAAATGCAATTGATTAAAAATCGATTGTACCAACTAATCGATTAGTCGGTACAATCGATTAATTGATTGATCGATTAATCGATTAATCGATTAAATCGATTGTTCGATTACCGGTAATTGATTGTACCAACTAATCGATTAATCGACTAATCAATTACTATAGTTGAATAAAAACTATTTTGAGCGACTACAAAAAAGTCAATCAAATGTTTCACGAATTTGAAAGCGCTTTGTATAATGGTCTCAAGTTCAAGAACAAGTGCAAGTACAAGTACATGAACAAATGCAAGCGCAAGTGCAAGAAAAAGAACAATTGCTTCACAATAGATAAAAAAAAACAAATAAAAAATAGTGAATATATTAGCAAATACTAAGAAAAAATTTCATTCCATTTGATTGATTCTAGATTTTTTCATTTTTAATAAATTTTTGGTCTGAATTTTTGCTATCCAGATTATCTATTTTTTTAGCGATTCTTGTAGTTTGTCAATCTACCAATCAATAAAATCATGGTATATCCAAAATGTGATCATTGTGCTAAAACTAATACAATATGATCAAGTCATTATGCTTTTGATTAGTTATACAGCCCATAATAAAAATGTTAAGATTAAAATATTATTGAGCAAGTTATGATTAAGAATGTTATCGCAATTCAAATTCATGATATAGCAATTATTTAATTATAATAGTACCAAATCAACCTTAACTATATTCAGTATTGTATATCGATTTGTAACAAAATTTTTACAATAAATCATAGTAATAAATCAAATACTGAGTAAAGAAAAAATTAAATTAACTAATCAACTCTATTATAAAGATTTTACAAAAAGGTGATTATATGTTAATCATCAAGTTTATATAGATGTTGGCTAACCATGACTAGTTAGGAAAGCACTATTTATCAAATGATTTTTCATAAATACTGTAATTTGATTGGCTAAAATTATTAAATTCTTAAAAAATTTAAACTTTAATATTAAATAACTTTTGTACCAATAATCCGTTTGGGATGATTTTATTATTAAAATATATATTTTAGCAAGATGATTCCAATAAGCCTAAAATCATCAAAATCCAATCACAGAATCCTGTGATCATTATAGATTTGTATTGCTTTAATTATATTATTTTTGTATATAAAAAATTATTATTAAAGATCTTATAAATTTAATGTTAAATAACTTTTGAACTAGTAATCTGTTTTAAATAATTTTACTGCCAAAATGCTCATCTCAATAAAATAATTCTAATGAACTAAAATTGTTAAATTCTGATTACAGAATTCCAAAATCATTATAGATTTATGTTATTTTTTTTTTTTAAGTTTAGAGGCCGTGTGCTATGGCCGGGATTTTATTATGAGTTATAGTGACGTAATATTTGTTACATGAATGAGGATACAACTAGCTACACGTGCACTTTTGGTGCCTAATTTAAGTAGTCTGCCCAAAGGTTCTACACTAGCTGCCATACCTACAACCCAACTATGGGAATTGTCTATTTAAACCCTCTGGTTCATGGTCCTCCTATTACTACCAACGCACTACATTTAATGCAGATATTGTAGGCCACAACCCTTTTAAGTTCGACGACCTAAGGGCTACTTTACCCTCGCACAAGAGCCTACCGGAACAAATTCCATGTCCCATACATGTACCATTGCCCGGATTTGGTAACCGAGGCTACCTGCCCTTATTAGGTTCGTTCCGATCGTAGTATCCGCCTTCTCTGGTGCATACCGTAGGACCGATTTTCACTACCTCCTAACTCGGGTCTTGCCAAACGGGTTCTTGTGGGTTTTTTCCGGTTCCCTGGATTTGCGATGTAACATATACATCATTGCGCCCGCAGGCTCCCATTCAAGATGGTGGAACCAAGGTTACAGGTTTAGCGCCCAACCGCTCATAAGCCACAATCACCGAACGCAGATTTAACTTCAAAACGTCGCCAGTGGGATTCGAACTGTCAACCTGCCGCTTGGGGGGTGACACCTTGACCACTTCTCTAAGGCGCCACACCCCTAGATTTATGTTATTTTTAATTAATTTAATACATATTATATTAAAATAACACAAATCTATAATAATCTTAGGATACTGTGATTATAACTTAACATTTTAGGTTTAGTAGAATTTTCTTATTAAGGTAAGTATTTTGGTAGTATTACAAGTAGTATATTCTTTTTAATATACCACTAGCAACATAGCACACTACAACAGGGATTTTGTAGAGTTAGAGAAGATATGAAGCTGTATAGAAGTGGAATCATCAGTAAATTTTATATATAGATATTAATTGATATCTAATAGTTAATGTCGCAGATCATAATTTAAAATGAAATCTACATTTTATACTTAATCTGCTAGCCTTCTTAAACCCATTAATACTTGTTTATTATAATTTTTTTTAAAACTAACACGGGTTTGGGTCAAAATCCTGACAAACAAAATCCCACCAGGTCATAATCCCGACAAAAAAATCCTGACAATCAAAAATCCCGACAATCAAAAAAAGCTTTCCTTGAGCAACTTTACTATAAAATCAACTAAACCAAACCCTAGCCCAAGCGCTCACCCTAACCCTATCCTAGACACTCACCTAACCCTAACCTAACTTAAATAAATTTAATAATTTCTTTGTTGTTGGGATTGTCAGGATTTTTATTGTTGAGATTTTTTTGTCAGGATTATAACCTGTCGGGATTCTGTTTGTCGGGATTTTGACCCACTCCCAACTAACCCTAACCCTAAACTCCTAACCCTAAAAAATGTACCCAAAAAAACTTAGTTTTCAAGATTTTATATTATCATTTCATTTAATCTGGATTTCATTATGATCTGTCACAGTTAATTATTTTATATTGATTAAAAAATAATAATATATATTGATTAACTAGTTAAAAATCGATATATATCTATAATTGATATATATCATTTTTTTATATTAAATTATTATATATCTATAAATCGATTATAATTGTAATTATTTGAAACTATATATAATGATTAAAGTACAATTAACAGATCTTTAATAATTATATAGTGCTTTGATCTGTCACGAAAGATTCAACCCAAATCACCGGGTAAAAAAAAGAAAAAACAAAGTTCAAAATTTCTTAAGCCGTAAGGCTACTATAGATCATAAATATATATTCCATAAGAATATAACTAATTTTAATCCCTAGTAAATATTATAAAATTTAACTACTAGTTAGAGGTATGCCATTTATCATATGATATTTTTACTTAGTAGCCACCCCTATCCATGTATGGTGTGATCACTTTATCTAATTTTGATTAATTAACACAATATATAGACATGATCACTACCTCTGACCATGTATCCATGGTAAAAATCACGTGATAAATGGCATGCCCTTTATCTATAAAAAAATTTAACTACTAGTTATCAATAAAAAATTTAATCCACGTTAAACTAATAACATTTAATCTGTATTTTGATTAACATGATGTAATTGCATATCACAACTACAGCTATATATATTTTGATTCTTGTGATTTTGCCTTGATTACACTTTTTTCTTGCGCGTTTGGTCATTGTGCTATTTCTTTGAATTTTGTATCACTTTGATTTCTTACTATATTTGCTTGTTTATAGATTCATTTTGATTACAATTTTCTATTCGACCTATTTTGATCACACTTTTTTTGCTAATTTGGTTCTTTTATTTCATTGTGCTATTTTTTTGATCCTTGATGCATCGTTATTGATCACCCTTTTTTGCCTACTTTAATGTACAAATCATTGACCTACTTACTTTATTTTGATCTAATCGAACTATCTCTTTATTTTTTAATAACTTTTTTTTTTATTTATCAGCCTGTTCATCTCGCTATTATATTTTGATTCTGCTTTTTCTTTGTACTTGGTTGACCATACTATTCTTGTCTAAATTATACTTACACCATAACTACTTACTTTCTATTTTGAATATATCTTCTTATTTTTTGCCGGTTCTTTATTCAAATCGCTTACCTATATCTGATTTTGCATTTTTTTTATCACGTTCATAACTTAAATGGAATCTAATCTTGATGCAAGTTTTCCTTTTGATTATTATCCTCAGCTTAAAGACAATTCAAATCTCTTATTTCAGCATAATGATTACTATTCTCTGGTTGAAGATGATTCAAGTTTTTTATTTCAATATGAAGATGAATTAATTGAAACAAACAATTTCGAAGTCAATAGGGAAAAAGAAGATACCAATTATAAAAATTCTAATATTTACGAGCTAAAATTAAAAGAGGGTATGGTATTTAAAACATGGGAGATTGCTGAAGCATACCTTAAGGGCTATGCAAAACATGAAGGATTTTGCTTTCATAAATGACATTGCGTTTCTGATCCAGCTGATAAAAGTATAATACATCATTGCACTTTTAAATGCTCTTATGCATGTGTACATCAAAATGAAAAGGTTATATTAGCTAAAATAGAAGCGATAGGAATTCAGGAATGATAGGTTGCCCTTGGCATATTAATATATTGTTTCTCAAAACAACACTTGGAGTTAGAGTAAATAGTGTTAAAGGCGAACATAACCATTTTATAAATCCTCTTATTACTGAAATTGTGCTCATTTGACCAATGAAATGTTAGAAAAAATTGAGTTCTGAACAATTCATGGAAGGTTAGGTTTATAAATACAATATAACCTACTTACTGCATCGTTTCCTAGTAAAAAGATTAATAAAAAAGATTTGAGCAATACAATACAATATAATAAAAAGCAATTAAAGCTTCAAAAAAATTATGCTTGTTAAACCTTAACTAATCTATATTTTAAAAAAGAGAATAATCCAATATGGGTAGTAAAACCAAAATTTGATCTTGATGAAAGAAAATTGATGGGATTGTTTTGGATGTCACCAGGGCAAATACGTGCTTATGAACAGTTTTGTAATGTCATACTTATTGATACTATGTCCCAAACCAATCAGTTTAATATGATATTGTTGATTGTTATAGTCGTAGACAATAATTTTAGAAATTTAATAGTGGCAGCGGTACTTCTCGAAGATGAAACTGAGGCTACATTTTCTTGGGTTTTAAATGAACTAAAGGAAGCATGTTTTGTTACTCCTAGTGTCTTATATTCAGATGCAGATCCCATATTAATATCAGCAGTACAAAATAATTATCCAGAAACCAAACTCTTACATTGCATATTCCATATTGGTTTAAATTTGAAAAAACTAAAAGGGAAGTTAGGTGATCAGTTCGAATTGTTTTGGTCTAAATTCTTTGAAATGCGTAATTCTCTCTGCCAAAAACAATTTGAACTTAAATGGGAAAAAATTATTGAGGAGTACCCTATATGTGAACGATATCTTATGCATGCTTTGTATTTTTGAAAAATAGTTGGGCTAGTTACGCAGTAAATAGATATTTTATTGCAGGGATACAAAATATACAAAGGGCTGAAAATTTAAATAAAGTAATCAAGGAAAAGTTTAGTCTAAGTTCGCAGTTAGCCGATGTTGTAAATGAGATCCAAGCTACATTTGACAGACAAGCACAAAGAGTGATGATTAGCAAATATAGAAATGAAGTACCAACAAGTGGAATACTTAATGTAATGAAGGAATATTTTTCTGAATTAAATAAGCTATTGTGCGATTATCTTACTCCACAAATATTCCAAAACAATGTGACCAGATGTCACAATCGCTTTGCTATGATGCTTTTTTAGTCGATGATTAAACTTCGTTATTAGAGGTGAGAATACTATTATTTAAGTCAATAGACAATAGTTAGTATTATATATTGATTTTTTTTTTTTTTTTTAGACTGCGAATGATTCATGTGAGTCAGAAGTAGGCAGAGAAGACAACTATGATTAGCCACAGGCATTATTTTTTTCATTAGTCAGCTATGCATCGAATCAGAATGTTCTAGAAATATGGAAAGTAACTAGACATTGATCTCTACAGACAATACTCCAGTATGTTATTTTGTTCGATAATGGTTCTTATTTTGTGTACTTGTCTTTAGTTAATTAACTGGGGCATTGTTTGTAAACACTTTTTTAAAATCATGTTATACTCTAAAAATGCATGCTTTCATATTACTCTCATTCCACAACGATGGTATAACAAGAGAAAAGCCAGTATTAATCAACAAATCCATTATTTAATACCAACATATCAAACTATCGAAAACAAATTGGATTAGCTTCTCTGTCAACTATTACAATTTAACTATCTTACAAATATTAAAAAGACGACTTGTGTTGAGCAAAAATGAAACTCTAAACAAAAATATAGTTTTGGGATGGGTTATGCGAAAAAGGCACTTGACTATGCAATTCGGGCAGATAAAGTTGATGAATTTGTTAATTATCTAGAGCGATTTATTGAAACAATAAAAAGTGATTTAAATAAACAACAAGAGAATATTTGTAATGTCGAAAATTTAATTATCAAAGATCCAATACATGTACAGTATAAAGGACGGCAACCCAACCATTATAAATCAGGTGGCGAAGTACCATTAAAGAAAAAAGCATGGGTTCATCAAGATAATACAGTTGATCAAATCGTATATAACAATAATGAATTGAACAGTACATCAGGAAATTTTATGTATAGATATTAATCGATATATAACTGTTAATCGTTTTATATCGATTAAAAAATAACGATATATATCGATTAACCGGTTAAAAATCGATATATATCTTAATCGATATATATCATTTTTATATTAAATCGTTATATATCTACAAATCGATTATAATCGTAATTATTTGAAACGATATATAACGATTAACAGATCTTTAACGATTACACAGTGTTTTGACCACATTACAAAAATTTCATCCCAGATCACCGGGTAAAAAAAAAAAAAAAAAAGTAAAATTTCAAAAAAAAGTATGTAAAAAAAAAAGAGAAAGACAAAAAAAAGAAAACTGGCAAAAAAAAAAAAAAAACTTAAAAAAAAAAAAAAAAAAAAAACAGAGTTCAAAATCTCTTAATTGATGATCCGGATAAGATCAGCAATATTGCCATATTGGGACAATAGTAAATTTTGGGGATAAGTACAATATAAATTTTTATTGTATGCTGGAATCTGGCGTCGGTCCAATGAAAAGTATTTTTTTATTAACAGCTCGTGTCAATTAATTGAAAGTTGTAGAGCTCACTAATGCGCATCTAATGGTAGTTAGATCATTCAAATCGGCCCAGTATACGCTGAGATATCGCTAAAAAATAATTGATCAACTATATAAAATTTTTAGTTTGTTTACATGGAATTTTATATAGTTGGCCAATTGTTTTTTAGCAATATCTCAGCGTACACTGGGCCGATTTGAATGCTCTAACCACCATTAGATGCGTTTTAGTGAGCTCTACAACTTTCAATTAATTGGCATGAGCTATTAACTTAATAAAAAAATATTTTTCATTGGACCGATGTCAGATTCTAGTATATAATAAAAATCATAGTAATTTGCCCCAAATTCTAATATAAAAATTCTGCAGATCTTATCTGGATCAGTAATTAAGCTCATTTGAACTGTAAGCTACCATAGAGCACAAAAATATATTCCATAAAATGTGTAAAAAAACTTAAAAAAAAAAAAAAAAGGCTGTTTCGACCTATTTTTACCCCTCTTCCTTTTACTCCTTTCTTCCTTTTACACCTCTCACCCTTTTACCTCTCTTTTTCTTTTATCCCTCTCTCCCTTTTTCTTTTTTTTTTTAATATTTCGAATACTTTCGAAATATTTTAGGATGATCTGTAACCTGGATTATGCAAGAACACGTTTAACTAATATTTTCGAAATGTTTCGATAATTTTCGATGATTGTACTACAAGATCAGATTAGATCTTTGTTTATTTTTTTTGTTTATAATTTCGATCTTCTATTAATTTTATATTGTTTTTTCGTTTTCCTTTTGTTTCATTTTGTTTCGTTTAGTTTTGTTTTGTTTTTTTATATATATATTTTTTTTTATTGTTTAATTTTTTCAATTTTATTTCTACACTTTACCACTAGCACTTTGCAAGAAATCCAGTGATGTTTCAGTACTTAGCGCAAGCTAACCAGCCTTTCGACACTTTGCAAGAACACACAACACCTTTTTCTAGCAATTTCAAGAGTTCAAAAATGCAAGTTTTTGCAAGGTTTCGTTTTATTTATTTTTTCATTTCATGTTTTTTGTTTTTGTTTTTATTTTTATTAATTTATTTTATTCTGGTACTTTGTGAAAACCTTCAACGATTTCTGATTGCAAAACACAAACTCGAAATAGAGATTTGGGGCTTTGTTTATTTTTTTATTTAGTTTGCTTACATTTTTGTTTTTTGTTTGTTTTCTTTTTTTTTACATATTTTTTTATTTTATTATATTTATCCTTTACTTCTTTCAGAACTTTGCAAGAAAACGGCTTAACTTTTCTGACACTTTACAAGAACACCAATTCTAAATCTCTGGCACTTTGCAGGAAGTCACGAATATGAACGAATATAATCGAATATAAGCGAATATGGGCGAAATATAAGTTTATTTTTTCAGTTTTGTTTTTTTTTTGTTTTTTTTTCTGTTTGTTTTTTGTTTGTTTTTTTTTTTACTTATTTTTTTAATTTTATTTTATTTTATTTATTCCTTACTTCTTTCAGAACTTTGCAAGAAAACAACCACTTTCCGGCACTTTGCAAGAAGTAACAAATATAAGCAAATATAAGCGAATATGAACGAATATAAGCGAATATGAGCAAATATAAGGAATATAATAGTTTATTTTTTTTGTTTTCATTTTTTTATTTTTTGTTGGTTTCATTTTTTTTGGATTTATTTTTTTTTTGACATTTTTATAATAATTCATAATAAAATATATAATATTTTAAAATATAATAATAATAAATAAAAAATAAAATTTTATATTAAAAAATTGCGAAAATTTGCAAAAACTTGTAAAACATTTAAAAATTTGCAAAAAGCATGATTATATGAATATAATAATTATTAATTGATATTATATTCTATAAATATCGATTAACCGGATATATATTGATTACTATCACTATCGATAGTAATCAACAGGGGTGATGAGTATCGATATATATCTTACCGGTTAGTAATTGATATATATCTATATATAAAATTTGCCGATGTAATTCAAAATGTGTTAAACACTGCCATAAATGCAAGCAAGCAGGTCATTATACTCCAACTTGAACGTATCATATATAAATGCATAATACACTTATGTGGTACAGTTAGTGATGTGAATTCTACCAGTTTGGTATGTTTCTACTGGTATCTACCGGTAGGTGGTATCTACCGGTAGATCTACTAGTCACATGATAAATAAAATTTATTTGATAAATTATATACTTTTCAATATTTATAATTAATTATATAATTTTAAAATTTTATTCAATTATTTTATTGGTATCTACCAGGCATATAATTTATCTAACAGTATCTACCGTTATCTACCGGTAGATACCAGTAGTAGATTTCTATCAGTAGCTACTAGTGATGCCACTGAAATTGATTTTTGAAAAAGGCCTATTTCGTCTTCATTAGAGAAAATTAAAATTTTTTATAAGAAAGAGCAAATAAAATTTATATAGATATGTTCCTTATAATTTCGTCTATTCAAAAAAAGTATCAAATAATTTCGTCTTTCAAGTAAAATAGGTCAAAAACAATTTCGTCTTCAAATTTTAATTTCGGGTTTTAGAACCCGAAATGCTTTCGTCCTCATGTATAGTAGCTACCAACTCACATCACTAGGTATAGTATTTGCAGGTTATTATTCTCCAACTTGCCCAAATTAGTATATTAATAGAATGTATCATATAAATGTATAATATGTACTTATGGTACAGTATTTGATGTTCTAAACTATAAATAAAATAAACGGCTATTTAATAAAATGCAGTATTGTTATTATTGTTTATCTTTATTATGTGTTATATTTTTACTTATAAATTTACAAATAAATATAATTGTTAATTGCTTTCACGTGATCAGGTTATATCACCTGAAGAGTAAGTTAGCAAAATTCATTCTATAAAATGTACAAAAAAACTTAAAAAAAAGCCGTTTTGCACGATTTTTACCTCCTTTTTCCTTTTTACCCCTCTCTCCCTTTTACCCCTTCTCTTCCTTTTACTCCTCTCTTTCTTTTACCTCTCTTCTCATTTTTCTCTCTTTTTTTTCTCTTTATTTTTTCTTTTTAATATTTTGAATACTTTCAAAATATTTTATATCAAGAATACATTTAACTAATATTTTCGAAATGTTTCGATGATTTTTGATAATTGTACTACAAGATCAGATTAGATCTTTGTTTATTTTTTTTGTTTATAATTTAAATCTTCTATCAACTTTACATTGTTTTTTTTGTTTTCCTTTTGTTTTTTTTGGTTTGGTTTCATTTTTTTTAGTTTTATTTTGTTTTTTTTTATTTTTTATTTTTTTTAATTTTATTTTATTTTTACACTTTACCACTAGCACTTTGCAAGAGATCCAACAACTTTTCAACACTTTGCACAAGCCAATACAGCCTTTTGACACTTTGCAAAAATACACAACTAATTTCTATAGCAAATTCTACATTTCAAGAACGCAAGTTTTCACAAGTTTTTGCAAGGTTTTAGTTTATTTATTCTTCATTTTATGTTTTTTGTTTTTGTTTTTTTTTGTTTTATTTTTATTAATTTATTTTATTTCGGCACTTTGCAAAACCTTCAACGATTTCTGAATTGCAAGATCACAAACTCTTACTTCAGGGAAATGATAATTTGGGGCTTCGTTTATTTTTTCATTTAGTTCGCTTACATTTTTGTTTTTTGTTTGTTTTCTTTTTTTACTTATTTTTTTCCTTTACTTCTTTTGAAACTTTGCAAGGAAATGACTTGACTTTTTTGGCACTTTACAAGAACACCAATTCTAACATTTTTGGCACTTTGCAAGAAGTCTCGAATATGAGCGAATATAGTCAAATATAAGCAAATATAAGCAAATATAATACAGTGGCCTACCATATTATTGTGGACACTTTTTAAAAATTTATACAGAGTTAAATATGTAAGATATTAAGCTAAAAATTAAATTATAATTTCTTTAAATCTATATCTTTTAAATAAAAAAAAATTATAAATTTTTATGCAGTACTTTTCAAGATAATTAAAGTTACACAAATTTGTGCAATGTTACACAAGACCGAAATTAGTAATTTTTACAAATTTGTTATTACAATTTTTATATATTAAAAATTAATATTTTATTAAAATAAAATTACTAATATTAAAAATTATATGTTATTTTAACTTTTTATAAATTTTTTAAAAAATTATTATAGTATTAAATAGTATAAAATAAAATAATTAAAATATTAAATTTAATTAATAAATTACTAAAAATAGTAATTTTATTACTATATATAGTAATTTAATGAATATTTTTTAAAAAAATTTAAAATATTTAAAAATATATATAACTTTTTATGCTAAATAACTTTATTTAAAAATAAAATTAGATTACTTAATAAAAAATTATATTTTATATATGTTAAAGTTAAAAATAGTTATAAATTTATATTATATAAATTTTTTTTAAATATTTCAAGAACTAGTAATTAAAATTTAATAATTTTAGTATCATTAGAATAGTATTATTATAAAGATTTAATAATATAAAAATTATTTGAATATAATGGTTAAATGCTTAAAAATTTAAACTTATGTATTTTTTAATTATAAAAATTACTAATTTCGGTCATGTACAACATTACACAATTTTGTGTAACATTAATTATCTCAAAAAGTACTGCATAGAATTTTTTAAACTTTTTTTTATTTAAAAGATATAGATTTAAAGAATTTATAATTTAATTTTTAGCTTAATATCTTATATATTTAGCTCTGTATAAATTTTTTAAAAGTGTCCACAATAATATGGTAGGCCACTGTAGTTTATTTTTTTGGGTTTTGTTTTTTTGTTATTTTTTTCAGGTTTGTTTTTTTGTTTTTTGTTTGTTTTTTTTTTACTTATTAGGAAGTTGTGAATATGAGCAAATATTAGTGAATATAAACAAATATGATAGTTAAACAAAGAAGAAAAGAAATAATAGCTAACTACAGGGTAAGAAAAATAAGTGTAGAAAGCTAGTATTGTGCAATGAATTATGAAAGTAGTTTAAATATTACTATTTTTTTCATTTTAGTTTTTTTTGAGTTTATTTTTTTTGTCATTTTTTTATTTTAAAAAGTAGCAAATATAAGTAAATATAAGCAAATATTATAGTTAAAACAAAGAAGAAAAGAAACAAGGGGCATGCCATTTATTACGTAATATTTTTTACTTAGTAGCTATTTTTACCTATGTATGGTGTGATTATTTTATCTAATTCTGATTGATTAATATAATTTATAGACATGATCACTACCTTTGACCATGTATCTATGGTAAAAATTACGTAGCGAGAAAAATAAGTATATAGCAAGCATTATGCAATGAAGTGCAAAAGGGTTCAAAATATTACTATTTTTTATTTTTTTTGTTATTTTTTTCATTTTTTCGTAAAAAATGTATAATAATATGGACAGGACTAGTTAGTGCACCGTGCACTTTGTGCCCCCTATTTTGATATCTTAAAATTTTACTAGGGTAACCCCTATTGTACTTCTAACAAAAAATGATCCTCTCGCGATTTTGTACTAATTTTGATCCTAACTCTAACTCTAATTCTACCCTAACCCTAACTTTACGCGAAATTAATTATTAGTACATTAGGAGCACAAAATATACAGGAGCACTTTCTAGATTTTTCCTAATAATATATAATAAAATATATAAAATTGATTAAAAATATAGAGTTTTAATTTATAGTGCTATAGCACTGTAGTGCTAGGGCATTTTAACCAATTAAAATTTAAGATCAGATGTAACATGTAAATCAGGTTTGTGTAACAAAAATAAAGAAATTTTTAAAAAATTAATAATATCTTTAAATTTGGTCTAAAAAACTATCTTTTGGGCTCTAATAAAAAAAATTCCTTGCAAAATTTTACTATAAATACTATCTAATCCTAACTTATTATCTTTACCCTTACCCTAATATTAAAGAAGTTTTATTTTGTTTTGTTAAAGGTTGTTTTGATTTACTTGTTACACCAATTTTGTTTATTACATATAGGGTAGCACTGTAGTGCTATAGCACTATAATAATATTTCCAAAAATATATATTTAATTATAGATAGCGACCTATTGCCATGGCGACCCATATGATCAGCCAATCATATTTAAAATTGGTAATCATATATTAGCTTGTCTCTAGAGTAGATCGATCTACAGGTAAATCTAGATTTTTTTTTATTATTTTGTTTTTTTTCATTTGCACTAACACTTCTTTGAATTTTCTTTAGATAAGTAAAATTTTTTCTTCTTTTTTTGTTTTTTTTTTTATTTTACAGGTACTAACTTTCTTTTTTTTAGTTGCTTTTTTTTTGGAGTAGTCATTCTTGGAGTCGTTGTTCTTGGAGTCGTTGTTTTTGGGGTCGTGTTTTTGAAGTCATTGTTTTTGAAGTCGTTGTTTTTGGAGTTGTAATTCTTGGAGTTGTTGTTTTTGGAGTTGTTGTTTTTGGAGTCATCGTTCTCGGAGTCATCGTTCTTGGAGTCGTCATTTTTGGAATTGTAGTGGGAGTCGAGATCTTCATCAGTTTAAGTGGTTTTTTACTATTAGTTTTTTGTTTTTTGTTACGGGCACTAACTTCTCTCTTGTTTTAGATGTTTTTTTCTTGGAGTCATTGTTCTTGGAGTTATTTTTTAAGCTACTGTTCTTGGAATCGTTATAATGAGAGTTGAGACTTTTGTCAGTTTTTTTTTTTTACTAGTTTGTTTTTTTTGTTATGGGTACTACTTTCTCTTTTTTTTTAGGTGCTTCTTTTCTTGGAGTCGTCATTCTTGGAGTCGTCGTAGTAGTGAGAGTTGAGATCTTTGTCTATTAAGTGGTTTTTTTTTTACTGGCGTTTTCATTTTGGCTCCATGGAAAATCAGTTGATCTGTTATGAGTGTGTGGGGCTTGGCGAAATATTTTTTTAAATTAGATTTTTTTTTTTTATATAAATAAAGTGCAAAGTTGGTACCAGATAATATTTGTATATGTATCGTTATATTGTTATGTATCGTTGTTTTTTTTTTTAAAAAAAATAAAAAAATTTTGGGCGATGCCTGGTAGTAATAAATAGATAAATTTGCTTTTTTTTTTTTTTTTTTTT